>WOUH02000017.1:1707544-1719195 GCA_009936405.2 Stevia rebaudiana
TTTGTTTGTATAATATGAATCTGTTAGTTGTTTACAAACACATACACTTGTATATATAGGCTCACATACGAACCATTGTGACTCTTCCCAACATCTATAACCGAATATAACTACTATTCGGTTACATACTATGGTTCTTGACATTCTAGACCCTTAACTATATAAACATTACATAAAGACACGAAAACTAAAACATGACTCACATGAATAGGAAAATTAACGTTCAATATACTCTCTCCCACGAAAATTCATTCATATTGTTGCTTCACTTGAACAAGTTCTTGACATCAAGACTATGGGTTTCGAGGATGTTGTTGGACGATTAAAAGCATACGAAGAAAGGATTAGGGGAGAGGAGATCCAAAACGAAAACCAAGTAAAGGTTCGGTTCGGAAAAACCGAGACAAACTACAATCAAAAGGGTGAAAGTAGTCGTGGTCGGGGAAAAGGATACACCGGAAACCGTGGAAGAGGACGCGGTCGGAACAGTGGTTTAGGGCGAGATGAAGGCACCAACTTTCAGCCTTCAAATCACCATGACAAGCCAAAGAAAGATCGTTCTAAAGTTCAATGTTATCGATGTGATAAATTCTGTCACTTCGCATCGGTTTGTCCCGATAGAAAGCAAAAACCAGAGTCTAATCTAGCTGAGATTAATGACTCGAGTGGTGTGGTTAATGGTTCGGTTTTCTTGCATGAGACCGTGTATTTGAATGAAGTCTAATGCCAAAATGGTTCGAGGAAGATCAAAAGGAGAAGAACGAGTGGTATTTAGATAACGGAGCAAGCAATCACGTGACCGGGAATCGGGAATATTTTTCGGAACTAAACGAGCTCATAACCGGTAGAGTGAAATTTGGAGACAACTCATGTGTTCAAATCAAAGGTAAGGGTTCAATTATCTTCCAATGTAAATCGGGAGAGAAACGATTGTTAACCGAAGTGTTTTACATTCTGGACCTAAAAACAAACATCATCAGTTTAGGTCAATCTACCGAATCGGGTTGTGATATTCGCTTGAAGAACAACTTCCTAACGATGCATGATAGCAGTGGAGAATTGCTAATGAAGGTGATTAGAAACGTGAATAGACTTTACAAAATAAAGTTAATTATTGGAAATCCGGTTTGCTTAAAATCGATAGTGGAAGAGGAAGCATGGAAGTGGCACGCAAGACTCGGGCATGTCAACTTTAGTACACTTATATCAATGAGTAAGAAAGGGTTAGTTCATGGCTTACCTCAAATACAACATGAAGATCAACTGTGTGAGTCTTGTTTAGTTGGAAAGCAAACAAGAAATCCAATCACTACATCAGCAACATTTAGAGCTACTCAACCATTGGAATTACTTCATGGAGATTTTTGAGGGCCGGTAACTCCATGCACCATGGGAGGTAATAGATATATTTTTGTAATTATTGATGATTTTTCAAGATATATGTGGGTTTCTTTGTTGAAAGAAAATGGAGAAGCCTTTGAAGACTCAAAAGATTTAAATCTCTAGTTGAGAATGAAACCGGAAAAATCATTAAAACTTTCCAAACCGATAGGGGAGGAGAGTTTACATCTCAAGAATTCCAAGATTTTTGTGAAGTTAATGGAATTAAACGTCATCTTACCGCTCCCTACACACCACAACAAAATGGTGTGGTAGAGAGACCGAATAGAACGTTAATGGAGATGACTCGTAGCATGATGAAAGCAAGAAAAGTACCAAACTTTATGTGGGGAGAAGCAGTCATACATGCTACATATCTTATAAATCGATTACCTACCCGAGCATTGGTGGATCAAACACCATATGAGAAACTCAATGGAAGAAAACCAAATATATCACACTTAAAGATTTTCGGTTGTGTTGCATATGCAAGAACTGACAATGTGAACCTATAGAAACTTGACAGTAGATCGATTCCCATGGTATATATTGGAACCGAGCATGGATCCAAGGCTTATTGGCTCTATAATCCAACATCCAAAAGGATTCATGTAAGTCGTAATGTAATCTTTGATGAGAAGTCAGAATGGAAGTGGAAGAATTCAGGTCAAGATCTAAGCGAAAAACCGGGTTCATTTACAGCCGTGTGGGGAGAAGTGATCTTAACCGAAACCGGGCCCATTCAAAGAAATAGTGACCAGTCAGGCTTCTCGAGTTCAACAGATTTAGCAAGTGGCGCTGAGGCCCAGGAAAGAAACATTGATAGCCCATCAAGCAGTGTTTTAAAACCCGGACCGGACCGGACCGGCCGGTCGGACCTGGGTTCGGTAAGGCAAACGGTCCAGTTATATAGGTAAAAACGGTTTTGGAATTAACCGTCCGGTCGGTATTGTTTTCCGGTTGGACCGGTGGCCGGAACCGCGGTTGGACCAGAAAGAAGAGTAAAAAACGAAGTCGTAGAAAAAGGAACAGAAACAGCTCCGGCTGACGACGTCGATCTATGAATATTGCGTTTGCCGATGGTTGTGGTAGTCTAAATGTTGAGGTCGCCGATTTAGATCTATGACCATCTATTGAGAGGTAAGCGACGACGTCATCAGCAACTATGTCATTTTTGAGAATACTAGATGAAACTAAAAGATGAAGATGGAATTTTGATTTGTGAAGATGAAAAGGAGTAGAGAGAAGAAGATGAAATATGTAGGGTTTTGTTAAAGATTTTTATTTTCAGCCCTTGCAAATTATTACTTATCCTACTTTTGACCTTTTTGTTATTTTTGTTTTCATTCAGTCCTTAATATTTACTAATACCTATATATTTTTATATAAAAGCTCAATAAACTATATATAAGATGATCCGGTTCTTAAAAGCGGTCCAACCGATCCGACCGGTTCGACCAGTGAACCAGTAAGATGACCGGTTCTTTCTCCGGTCCGGTTTTTAAAACATTGCCATCAAGTATTAGTATATTAAACGAAGATCTGGATCAAGAAAGTGTAAATGAAGTTGAAAATATATGCCCATCTCAAGCCCATTCAACAAATGAAACACCATCGGTGGAAAGTAGTCCATCTGGGCCCCAACCTATCAGAAGATCAAATAGAGCTTCTGTGTTGCCTCATAAGCTAGAAGATGATGTTCTTATCTCAAAATTAAATTTAAGTGAGTTACACTTGACTTCTGAAGATGAACCATCAAAGCTATGAAGAAACCAAACATAAGCAAGAATGGATACGAGCAATGAGAGCAGAAATTGATTCAATTAATAAAAACAACACGTGGGTACTTGTTGAACCGCCCGAAGGCGTTAAACCCATTGGGCTAAAGTGGGTCTTTAAGACAAAAAGGAACGCGGATGGAACCTTAAATAAACACAAGGCTCGGTTAGTCGCAAAAGGTAATGTTCAACAACCCGGGGTTGACTTTGAGGAAGTGTTCGTGCCGGTTGCACGCCTCTAGACGGTTCGCTTGATAATTGCTTTGGCAGCCTCAAATGGATGGGAGATCCATCACTTAGATGTTAAAACGGCATTTTTAAACGGCGATCTAAAGGAGGAAATACATGTGCTACAACCAATTGGTTTTGAAAAACTGGGAGAAGAACATAAGGTGTACAAATTTTCTAAAGCTTTGTACGGATTGAGGCAAGCGCCAAGAGCTTGGAACAGAAATATTGATCAAACGTTGAAAGAGATGAAATATGCAAGGTGCTAGCAAGAACAATCGGTGTACCAAAAGGTTGGAGGAAAACATATGTTGATACTTGCGGTTTATGTGGATGATCTTCTAGTGACCGGAACAAGAATAAACATCATAAGTGATTTCAAGAAAGATATGGCAACAAGATTTGATATGTCAGACTTAGGGAAATTGACTTACTATCTCGGTATTGAGGTCTTGCAAGAACAAGAAAGTGTAACGATCAAACAAAAGAACTATGCAAAGAAGATATTGAAACTAATTGGAATGGAAAACTGTAACTCTACTCAAGTGCCAATGGAGTCAGGGTTAAGCTATCTAAAGCCGAGCAAGAATCTGAAATTGATGCTACCAAGTATAGAAAAGTAGTAGGGTGTAAGATATTTGCTACACACTCGACAGGATCTATGTTACACGGTCGGAGTGGTGAGTCGGTATATGCAAAATCCTCGAGAATCACATGGAGGGGCAATCAAACACATATTACGGTACATACACTGAACTGTTAGCTACGGGATAAGATATAATCGTGGAAGAATTTTTAAGATTGTCGGTTATAGTGATGGTAGTCATAACGTGGATGTTGATGATGGAAAGAGTACTACCGGTCACACTTTCTACTATGGGTCATCCCCTATCACGTGGTGTTCACAAAAAGAAGCTATGGTAGCTTTGTCTAGTTATGAAGCGGAGTTCATGGCTGCAACCGCAGCTGCGTATCAAGCAATATGGCTTCAAGAATTGTTGAAGGAAATAACGGGGTCAGAAAAAGAAAAAGTCCTAATCCGAGTAGATAACAAGTCGGCAATTGCACTCACTAAGAAGCCCGTGTTTCATGGTAGAAGTAAGCACATTCATACGCGGCTCCACTTTATTCGGAAATGTGTGGAGATTGAGAAAGTAGAAGTTGAGCACGTGTCAGGTGAATTGCAAAAGGCGGATATACCAACTAAAGCTTTGGCAAAGATACGGTTCAAGGAAATGATCGGGCTACTTGGTATAGAAGACCTTCATAATGTGGGTCGAAAATTAGGGGGGTAAATGTTGGTTAAATTCCGAGGCCCACATGCAAAGTTAGTATTGGGCTGAGGAGACAAGTCCATAGGACAAGTCGTTTGCTATAGGGCTGGATAAAGATGAAGTTATACAAGTCGGTGTAACTGAGGAGTGGAGCAAAAGTTTAGGAATTAATTTGATTTGTGATTCTTATATCTTGTTGCTTACGTTTCCGAATAATATATATACAGTTATACACCAACCAAGTTGTGGTTAGAGTATGAATTGATAGTTGAGTTTTGAGTTCTATTAATTTCTCACTAATCAAAGAGTTAATTTTGATAAACAATTGTGTGAATTGATTACTGTGATTTCATTCTTATTCCTTTTAACGGTAAGGTATTCGCACAACTATGTCCATAAAATCATGTGCTAACAGTTTCTGGTCATGTGTTTTGGATATGGCAAATCTATGACCCAAAATTTTTCCCAAATTCTCAACTCGGTTCTTTCTACAGGAAATTAAATGTGCTTCTTTGAATCAAGTGGGAATTAAATGGTTTATGGTCTTGTTTTGATCCTTGATTACCACTCTTTGGTCACACCAATGATGTTGAAATGTTGATCCACAACCACCATAACCCTTTTAACCACGAGAATCTAGTTGTTGCAAGTGTGCTCGTTTAACTGGTTTATGTGTGTTTGTTTCTTTAACATTCATCATCTTTGGAACTTTTAAAGAATCATTTTTGGTCAATGTTTTTGAAGCTTTATTGAAACAAGGTTTGCCAACAACTTTCGAGGATTAGAGAAAGAAACTAGAATAAAGAGAAGGATTACTTGGTTGTTCCAAAGTAAGGCAAGATGTGAAGTGACAGTGATAGGTATTATTTATATGGTGAATAAGACTGAATAATTAGAAACAATAGATGATATGTATTATGTAAACGCCTTTTGTATGGTGGTTCTTCATGCAAAGTTGACTTTCGTTTTCATTTATTTTTATAATACAAGACTTAGTTAATTATGTTTGCTAGTGATTTATTATCTTTGGCCATCCGGCCATGTGTATTTTTATATAAGTTGCAACTTGCAAGTATTTGGTATTTTATGCATTTCCAAGGATAATTGGTACCTTGTTACATTTTCACTCTTTGTTATGCAAACAATATTTAACTAACCCAAATGCTACTGTGACAATATTTCTTTGGGTTTGGTAGGTCCTTTGTTGATTTCCTTTTGCAAAGTTCTCATACAACAAATATTGTTCTTGTGATAGTAAATAATTCTTTTGTGAAATAAAACATGCATACACATAATTATGGTTACTAATGTAGAATATTTAGTTGTATAATCCCATCCCCCATCGCTATCTCCATAATTTAACCAAAACTTATTATTCTTACAAAAATTTGATTACTTTTCAAAAACTTTCTACAACTCATTCTTTATTTTCATCCCTAATTCAATTAAATAATACTTTTTATTTCACTTTTAATATTTTTTTTATTTCTCCTACACTCACCAACTCACAAATAATATTAAATAAGTAAATGGGGATTTGTAGGTTTCCTCAAATATGGGAGATGAGATTAATCTCCCTGTTAGTTATAGGGTTGGGAGATGGGGATAAGGAATGGGATGTAGAGTGGTTTTTGGTTGTTTTTGTAAAAATTTAGAGATGAGGTTAAGGATGAGATGGGTTCTGAATGCTCTAAGTTCAGACCTGAAAATAGGGATTGCTGCTCGTTACGTATTCCACATGTCCCATAGCAAATTTCTATCGTCTATCATATTGAAGATCCACGTGTACATAATGGACATATTATATTTTGTGTTAAGAAAAAATTCGGTACTATAAAAAACAGAAAAAATTTTAAGAGACCTTAAAATAAATTTGATATATCCAAATAATCGCAAGTTTAACCTCGTTATTTTGGTTGTGATTGTACTTCATTTTCTTTTCCTGTCCTCTTGGGTCCAAACCCTAATTCCATAACAAGCCCTGGATTATTAGGATTCAAGCACCTGGGCTTCCCTTCTTGATCCAGATCTTCGACCGTAGATATTCCATCTTTTAAAGATTGACTGAACCCATTATTACAAATACGTGGCACGTGATCATTGGATCTAAATTTGTAAGGCAAGAGGGGTGGAATGGGCCAAAATGGTGGATCGTTTGATCCAACTCGGATATTTTCTGGGTTCATACAACCCGCCCCAAAAGACCAATTCGGACCCTTGTGAGATTGACCATGGATGTTGACTTTAGACTCAAGTGATTGTTGGGCTTCATCTGATCCTATCATACTTTTGTGCTTCGATGGGTTGTACGGTACGGTATAAAATGGTCTCTGGATTGAGAATAACCCTGGGATGGTCCCTAAGTAGCTGAATTTCCTTTGAATGTTGAATACCAAATTCAGATCCTCCGAAATCTGTCAACATATTGTGGTGTACAACATGCAATGGTGTACATTAATATTAGCATAAAAACCAATGACTTGCACCTTATACCTCATGGATTGTACCATAAAGACTAACCTTGTCAAAAGAGCCAAGTTGGATGATGCCTTCTCTAATAGATATGATTGCAATTGTCTGTTTGGTACAAAAAAATTCCTTAAATTGTTATTTTATTTCCGTTATAAGAAATTATTGGTCCCGAAGCCTAAAACGAAATCCGAACATTAAGTTCATGATTAAAAGATCGATAGATTAAAAAATTTATGATTCATGTGTCGAAAGTAACTAAAAAAATAATAGTAATAAACATATAGACTTTGGATGCATAGACCATGTCGGGACCGGATATTTAGATATCTTCAATATTGTATTAGTCAATTTTTACATTAATACAACTTGTATTGCCCAATACCAATCATATTGTTATTTGGTAGGGGTCGTATTAGGCAATACTGGATGCAATGATGTAAGTTTTTTGTTACACAATACGAGCCTAATACTCTAATAGGGCTTCAACTAATACGACTATAACTGGTCAATAGTATTGATGTAACTATTGGTTACAAACTTTAGACGTTATCATGCAGGTATTATCCCTTTTATTTTAAATTAATAAAACTACTTTGCTAACCTTAATCCCTGAATTGAAATGACATTCCCAGGCTTTTGGTTGCTGTTTATACATATTTAGCAAATTTGTTAAACTATAAGATGAAAATTAAATGTAATATGAATATGAATTATAGGTTTATTAGACATTTCTTACCGGATCAATAGATGCATTCCATGAAGAAATAAAACTTGGATCATGCTCATTTAGTCCATCTTTAAATACCCATCTGTGACTGTTATCTGCAGCTATTTTCCCTATCAATCTTCACAACAAAACCTCATTAAACCTCCAAATTAAACTCTACAAATTTAATTCAAAAACCATATGATCATCATGTTTTCTTAGTTCTTACCCTTCTCCATAATTATAAACCTCATGAGACAATTTAAAAAAGACGTCAGCTCCAAATGCACCCTTTGATAATCCATCATTCCCAATTCTCTCACATTCATCAAGATCACAAAACCCGTCTTCCCAAACAAGAATCCTACAATCCCAAACCAAAATGATCACTAAATTAATGTTTTAAATTAAAAAAATACTGAAACTTTAGTTACCAATTTCGCTTGTTTCCTTTGGCCCGATCAAGAACGCCTCCCTCATAGTCCCACCTGCATTTGAAGCATTAAAACACATTCAAAATAAAAAAAATAAAAAGTTGTGGGGTTCTGGTTTCTTTTACTTAGGAGGAGGATAAATTCGAGGCAAGATTCTCCAGAAAACCGAGTAAACCCATTTGTGAGACGCGTTATCTTGTGATGAAGAACAAGTGCAGAGGGCTTTTAAGGTGTGCTGTATGAGACAAGTTAACATAGGAAGTCCTTCCATTTGTTTAAGAAATGATTCTTGGATATGATGATTTTGTATAATGACAACGTTGTGGAGAGGAAATAGTTAAGAGGTTGTTGACATCAATGGGATATAATTAGTGATAGATTTTGGAAAACACGAAGGGTCCCTTTTGTCTTATTTTAGGGGAGACTAAGGTCCTCACAAGTTGGGAGAATACAACTGTAGTGTTTTGTTGGTGCTGTAGACAAACTTAATTAAGCCGAAAAGAGCTTTTCGATAGATCGCGCATATATGTTTGCATTCACGCACCAACTTGGTCAATAGGCCTGACCCGGTGCATGTACGTGTGTTTCTGGGTCTGCTTCTTATGTTTGGTTTGGTTTCGGTTGGATTTTAATGAAATATTGTTAAAATGTAACATGTGTATTCTTTAAGCTTTATATTCTATAAAATTTATATCCATGAATATACTCTATAATTATTTATTTTACTTAATCGTGATTTTAAGCTAAGATTATGGAGAGTATTGTAGTCTTTTAAAGAAACACATTAGAGCATTCACATTCTAATCACTATCCTCATTCTTATAATATAACTAAATTTTCAAAAATCACTCACAACTTATTCCTCTTATCTATCTCTTAATTTAACTAAATTTCAAAAATCACTCACAACTTATTCCTCTTATCTATCTCTTATACAATCAAATAATAGTTATTTATTTGTAATTACATTTTTCTCTGTATTTTACTCAATGTCATAATCGTCATGTATTGTAAATCTTTTTATTAAATTAGTAGAAAATAACATTTACCTTCTATTTAGGTTAATTATCTATGATTAAAACACCACATCAGTTTTAAGTGACCTAATTATCTATGATTAAACCCCAGTTTAAGTTTGACCTTATTCGGGTTAGGGTTGGTCAGGTTCAGGTATTTTTGACAGCCTTAAATGGTATGCAGAGTAAAATTAAAGAATTATTTATATTTTTCTTATAATTTAGGTATGAGGTTGAAAATAAGAATTGAGATTCAAATGCTCTTATTTATGTTAACTTGAAGATATTTAGGAAGCAGTGAAGCACCATAACTAGAGTGCATTTTGGATATGGGCCTGTTTTCGAAAGTTACCCTATGCCAGCTGAAATGGAGAAGAGAGACAGTGGTCCTCAAAGACCAAAGCAAGATACGAATCCTTATTATTGACAAGAATATAATGTTAATAAAAATAGCAATAATGTCATGCATAGGCGGGTGAAACACTTTACCTGAAAACATGAAAACAAAAATCTAATACAACTTAATATATATAGTATAAAAAACATATCTTATCTTACTATTCTAATAAAGTAAGGTTTTTCATGCCACATTGCACATTTTTAAGCCACTTGGTCTATGTGG
This sequence comes from Stevia rebaudiana, assembly GCA_009936405.2. Taxonomy (NCBI): domain Eukaryota; kingdom Viridiplantae; phylum Streptophyta; class Magnoliopsida; order Asterales; family Asteraceae; genus Stevia; species Stevia rebaudiana. The sequence goes on from WOUH02000017.1 coordinate 1,717,455, forward strand.
CACATATGTGTCACTTACCATTAATAAACTAATTTGTGTTAATTCCGTATATATATACTCTCTTATTAACAATTCCATATATAAAATACATTCATTTTGCATATATATTATTTCAATTAATACTAACCATAAATAAACTTATTTTATGAGTATATATATATATATATATATATATATATATATATATTAGTAACAATCATATTCATTTTTTGTTGCAATAACAAAAATTAATTTTCTTTTTTCCTTCTTATATGGAAAACTCATTTGTGATCATGATATAATTGCGTTTTCAAGATCATCCTCATCTGAAGAAACAGGAAACTAATGTGTAGCTTTCTATTTCACGTAAATGTGGAATCACAATACAATTACTTTCCAAACTCTACGCTTTTTGCTATATTTTCTCTGGAAATTCTGTGTCCCCTTTTCTTATTTGTGAATTCGGTATTTGTAGTTGTTTTCTTCGCTGGAGACTCTTCATGAGAAAAGCATGTCAACCGTTTGTCTTTATTGATGAAGGATGTTTCTCAACTAGAAGCATATCAACAGTTGTATGTCATTGAATGAAAGATGTTTCTCAATGGTCCGGCTCCCTCATTAATTCACAGGTCGCGGACCTACTTGAACCCCCGGATCGTGGGTCGGTCCATTTTTAAGTTTCCCGGGTGGGTTTTATTCGTTTTACTTACTATCCTCTATATCATCTTTCTTATTCTCATTTTAGAATATAATGTTATCCATTATTTGATTTGTTTCTTTTTCTTAATATACTTGACTTTAGAGCTGATATATAACATACAATATATACATTTTTTTAAATCGAAATTGTATATATTTACTGGTAAACTATACATGAAAAAGCAATCAAAACTAGAATAATAATTTTAAAAAACAATTAAAAACAACTTATTAGTTTTAATCCCAGTATATATATTAGAATTGTGGAATGTGCAGCCACTTGCCAAGCATGATTTTCACGTTTTCTTAAATGAATTATTAATCTCATACATAAATGAGACATTAATGTTATTTAGCCAAAAAACACGTTGGTTAAATATTTATTTGAAATCATATTTGGTATTATTATTTTTTAATTATGGTTGGTTAAATATGTATATTTTATAATCCAACGCATTCGTCCTAAATTCATAATTATCATAATTCGAATTATTTTAACTAACCTATGATTTGAGAATTATATCAATTTCATAATTTATTGATATTTTAATTAATATGAATACGTTGTATTTTTGGTAAAATATAATTTACCAAATATAACCTAATTTGAGTTAATTCCGTAAATATATAACTCTCTTATTAACAATTACATATATAAAGTACGTTAATTTTGCATATATATAATTTCAATTAAAACTAACTATAAATAAACTTCTTTTATGAGTATATATATATATATTAGTAACAATCATATATTCATTATTTGTTGCATAACAAAAATTATTTTCTTTTTCGTTCTTATAGGGAAAACTCATTTGTGAGCATGATATAATTGTGTTTTCAAGATCATTCTCATCTTTCTTATTCTCATTTTAGAATATAAGGTTAGCCATTATTTGATTTGTTTTTTTTCTTAATATACTTCACTTTAAAGTTGATGTATAACATACAATATATACCTTTTTTCAATTGAAATTGTATATATATACCGGTAAACTATACATGAAAAAACAATCAAAACTAGAGTAATCATTTTAAATTACAATTAAAAACAACTTATTAG
>WOUH02000017.1:1725200-1740668 GCA_009936405.2 Stevia rebaudiana
GCCGGGGGTCTCTTTCGGAGCAGCCTCTCTATTCCTACGGGGTAGAGGTAAGGCTTGTTTTCATCTTACCCTCCTCAGACCCTACCTTTAGGTGGGATATACCGAGTACCATGATGATGATGATGATGATATGTGCGTATCAGATTAGCGATAAAATGATTTAAACATGAACCTTTGCACACCTTGCCTTTTGTTGTATTATTGATGTGTGCGAATGTATATATACTTTTAGTGGAATTCTTGCACAATTTAAGCTTTAAATTTATAAAAACGATGACTCACAGTATAAAAAAACAACACCCAATGGGGCAAGTATACCCATCGAGTGGTAAATAGCGTATGTAAGTAACCGAGTACATGAGATCATCTAATACTCAACCCTCATAATTTTTGTTTAGCCAAATAAAGATGTAAATGGGTGATCTTAAATAATAAAATGACAAGAATCAACATATGTACGTACTTGTCAGCTGATTGTAAAGTGACTTCTTGTCTTTTGATTTTAAATGTTTGACTTGTAAGTATCAAAGTTTTAACATCAATGGCTTGCTATTTGCAATATTGTATTTCCACCAAACTTGTAAGCATTGATATTTTAAGTAATTCATTTGACTTTCAAAGCCAAAAAAATACTAAACATATTAATGATGCGATCCCATGATTAGAAGAAAAAAATCGTGGTCAAGACCACATTGAAAAAGAATAATTACAAAACTCAAACAAACAAATAAAGATATCCAACAAAAAAAATTCACTCATTTAAAAATACAAACAATTGAAACGTAACAGTGCTTCATTAGAAATAAGTAGAGAAAAAATTATTGTATGTCTCAATCTTAAATCAACACAGCACCAGATTACAAATACTCCAAACCTTGTGATACGAAACGTGATGGTACCAAAGAGCTTAAGGTCTATTCTAGAAGGGGTAAAGTGAAAAGTGGCTAGTGGTCCCAAATATATGAGTATTAATAGAAAAGGGAATGGGAGAAATAGGTATGTATGTTTTCGGTTAGAAATTAAGGGCTCTTGCATATGCAATGAGAGAGGGTGTGATCCCTGGATGTCAGTAGATCTTTTTCAGTTGTTTCCGTAATCAGTTGCACTTTTTCAATCAAACATTCCCTTTTCTATCATTTTTTTCTTACATTCCTTTCATTATCATTCATATATTGCTCTATTGATTTCTATTTTGTTGATTGATTGTTAAATTGATTCACACACCTATCATTGGTCCGACCTGCCCTCGACCTGCCATTCATAGAGACTCGCTCAACAATTTCCCGATTGGATGATCAAGATGCTCAGATCACCGGTTAAAAACCGACGTTGCAGAAATCCGTTCTTCTTTGAAAGCTCTGGAACAGGATCGAGCTGAATCTAGTGAATTTCGGAGGATGATGTTAGCCTGGATGGCGAAACAAGATAAGAAAGTGATGACGGATTCGGCAGATTCAGGGATTTCCGGTGAAGGGTTTGTTTACACATCGCTCAAATCACACCATGCTTCTCCAGATTCTTCCAATTCGTCTCTCCCATGGGCTGTCAAGAAGGTAAAACTTCCTGAATTTTCTGGGTTTGATCCGCAAGGGTGGATCCAAAAAGCAAATTTATACTTCGATTTAAATCATACATCGGATGATGCTCGTTTACAATTGGCCCGATTGAGTATGATCGGTGTGGCACAACATTGGTTTACCATCATCACTCAAGTTCATCCGACCATATCATGGTTTGATTTTCAATCCGAATTGCTTCAACGTTTCAGTGGGTTGGAAATTCAAAATCCATATGAACAGTTGGCTACTGTCAAACAGGGTGAGTCAATTTATGATTATATTGATGACTTTGAATATCTCCTCTCCCTGGTTCCTCGTTTACCGGAATCTCAAACAATTGGTTACTTTGTGGCGGGGTTAAAGGATGATGTAAAGAAATGGGTTCGTCTTCATCGTCCCCGTTCGAGATTGGATGCCATGTATCTGGCCAAAGACGTTGAACTGATGCTTCGACCGGATTCCGGTCAGGCTTCATTGGGCCGTTTTTGTTATCAAAACCCTAATGGGCTTCCTACACCTGGGTTTAAAGAGGGGTCACCGGCCATGGGCCGAGTTGAGTCCAGATCCACATTCCCGTTTAGGCCCGGAGACAAATCTGGAGCTTCCAAGTTAGATCCTATTCGAGCGACCCCAAACCCTCGTTCTTCGTCGGCTGTATCAGACATTGGGTTGACCTCTCCTCGGGATAGGGGTATACGATCGTTGTCCAGAACCGAGTGGGAAGATCGTCGAAAGAAGGGCCTTTGTTTTCGTTGTGGTCAGCAATACGGACCCACTCACCGCTGCCCTGAAGCAAAATTGCGTGTCTTATTATTGGGAGACGATGAAGAGGATTGTCCTCTGGGAGATCAAGGTATGTATCAGCCTGATTCTCCTTCCACACAGTTGCTTGAATCTGATGTGGATACCGGTACTTGTAACGCGTTGGAATTCACGGGTACCATTGTTGAAGGTTCCCTACTACCCTGAAATTAGAAGGTACCTTGTTCGGCTTAACAATCGCAATGGTAGTAGATAGTGGGGCCTCACATAACTTTATCTCCAGTCGTTTAATATCCTCTCTGGGTTTAACATCTTCAAAGTTCAGTGGTCTTCGAATCAAATTGGGTGATGGACATTTTGTGTTTGTTAATGAACAGTGTGTGGATCTTCCAATTCGTATTGGTCCTTGTTCATTTACCGTGCAGGCTTTGGTTTTTGACACAGGTTCTCTGGATTTTATTTTGGGGTTGGAATGGTTGAAATCCCTAGGGGAAGTGGTTCATGATTGGCAAAATTCTTGGATGCGGTTTCATCATAAGGGCGCTTCGGTCATTTTACATGGGATAAAAACGGGACACTCATCATTTTCAGCCTTACATCAGTGGTTAGCTTTGGATGCTACCACACCCCCATCATCTATTACTTCTATTTTCCCTCCTTTTTCCACACTCTTATCTTCCCATCAACAAACAGCCTTATCCATTTTAGTCCAGCAGTTTGCAGACATCTTTAAATCTCCTTCGTCTTTACCTCCTATTCGTTCTCATAACCACATTATACAACTCTCCACCACCGCTCCAATTTGTGTTCGTCCTTACCGTTATCCTCACATCCAGAAAACAGAAATCGAACGCCAAGTCAGTGAATTGTTGCAAATGGGCATGATCCGACCAAGCAAAAGTGCTTTCTCCAGCCCCGTGATTTTGGTTCGCAAAAAAGATAATTCATGGCGTATGTGTGTAGATTACCGCACCGTTAACAGTGCTACTATTCCAAACAAGTATCCCATTCCGGTAGTGGATGAACTACTGGATGAATTACATGGGTCAACCTTCTTCTCGAAATTGGATCTCAAATCTGGTTATAACCAGATTCGGATGTCTCCCGACAGCATTGACAAAACAGCCTTTCGTACTCATGATGGCCACTACGAGTTTTTAGTGATGCCATTCGGTCTTATGAATGCACCGGCGACATTTCAGGTGGTCATGAACGATATTTTTCGCCCCCTCCTACGTCACAAAGTAGTCATCTTTTTTGATGACATTCTTATTTACAGCCCTTCATGGGAATCTCATTTAAATGATCTGGAAGAAGTCTTTCACATTTTACATTCACACCATTTTAAGGTTAATCCCACTAAATGCAGTTTGGCACAGCAATCAATTGATTACTTGGGACACGTGATAGATGCAAACGGAGTTTCTATAGATCCAACTAAGGTGGTGGCTGTGATGGAGTGGCCCACCCCGACAACATTGAAAGCGTTACGTGGTTTTTTGGGGTTGACGGGGTATTATCGTAAATTCGTGAAAGATTATGGAAGTATCGCTCGTCCTTTAACAAACCTCACAAAAAAGGATGCGTTCCTTTGGTCTCCGGAGGCTCAAGTAGCTTTTGATCGGCTTAAGCAAGCTCTCAGTACAGCCCCGGTTTTGTCACTGCCTGATTTTTCGATACCTTTTGTGGTCGAATGTGATGCTTCCGGATGCGGTATCGGTGCGGTTCTTATGCAGCACAAACAACCAATTGCATATTTTAGTAAAGCGTTAAGTGATAGAAATTTGACCAAATCGGCATACGAGCGAGAATTAATGGCGTTGGTTTTGGCTGTCCAACATTGGCGACCCTACTTGTTAGGCTCTAAATTCACGGTATGTACCGATCTGAAAAGCCTAAAGTTTTTGTTACAGCAGCGGGTTTCTTCTTATGACCAACAAAATTGGGTGGTCAAGCTGTTGGGCTATGACTTTGACATTCAATATAAACCGGGACGTGAAAATCGGGCAGCAGATGCGTTGTCCCGACGGGCCGATTCTAACCAGCTGCTGACTGCTATATCTGCTCCTATTTGGCTTCATGGTGCCGTGCTTTTTGAAGAGGCGAAATTGGATCCGGAAATTCAATCCTTAAGGGTTAACGTGGAAAAGACACCAGCTAAGTTTCCAGGTTATTCTATCAGGCATAACACTCTTTTTTACCAAAATCGTTTAGTTATTTCTAAACATTCAAAGTTTATTCCCGCGTTATTGCATGAGTTTCATGTCACAGCAACCGGGGGCCATTCGGGTTTTTACAGAACTTATAGACGATTGGCAGCTAACGTTTACTGGTCGGGAATGACTACCACGGTGAAACAATTCATCCGTGAATGTGATACATGTCAACGGTGCAAAGCTAGTTCGACTTTGCCAGGGGGGCTTTTACAACCATTACCGATTCCAGATTCCATTTGGGAAGATTTATCTATGGATTTCATAGTGGGTTTACCTCCTTCTAAAGGATTTACGGTGGTCTTGGTCGTGGTAGACCGTTTATCTAAATATGCACACTTCATTCTTCTCAAACATCCTTACACTGCAAAAACGGTGGCGGAAATTTTCATTAAAGAGGTAATCCGCCACCATGGGATACCTAAATCCATCGTCAGTGATCGGGACCCCTTGTTTTTAAGCAAATTTTGGCAGGAAATTTTTTGTTCCATGGGCACTAAACTCAATATGAGTTCGGCTTACCACCCGGAATCGGACGGTCAAACGGAGGTCATCAATCGATGTTTGGAATCTTATCTGCGTTGTTTCGCCATTGACCAACCTAAAACATGGTCAGCTTGGTTACCATGGGCCGAATTTTGGTATAATTCAACTTTTCATGCGTCCACCGGGGTCTCTCCTTTTGAAACAGTTTACGGTCGCCTTCCTCCTTCAGTGTTCCAATTTATTCCAGGCGAAATACGAGTCGAGGCAGTGGCTAAAGAATTGCAGGATCGAGATGAAGCTCTTAAACAACTCAAACTTCATTTGTCTAATGCTCAAAGTTCAATGAAATCGCAAGCAGATAAAAAAAGGAGGGATATTCAATTTGAAATTGGCGAATGGGTTTATGTTAAATTAAAACCATATCGCCAACTGTCTGTGTCCAACAGAATTCATCAAAAGTTGGCAGCTAAATTCTTTGGGCCATTTCAAATTATAGAACGAATCGGGCCGGTGGCTTACAAGCTTTTACTCCCTGCAACTTCCAAAATTCATCCGGTTTTTCATGTATCCTTATTAAAAAGGGCAGTTTCTGGTTCTACCGAGAAAGTGTTACCACCTGAATTAGACATGGAAGATTCCCCTCATCCAGCCCCTCAAATGATTTTAGCAACTCGTGTGATTCGGGAGGGTACTGATTCAATTAAACAATGGTTAATCCAATGGATGGGTCAATCAATGGAAGAAGCTTCTTGGGAAGATGCTAATTGGATCGAACTACAATTTCCAGATTTCAGTCTTGGGGACAAGACTGCAATTGAAGGGGAGGGCAGTGATACGAAACGTGATGGTACCAAAGAGCTTAAGGTCTATTCTAGAAGGGGTAAAGTGAAAAGTGGCTAGTGGTCCCAAATATATGAGTATTAATAGAAAAGGGAATGGGAGAAATAGGTATGTATGTTTTCGGTTAGAAATTAAGGGCTCTTGCATATGCAATGAGAGAGGGTGTGATCCCTGGATGTCAGTAGATCTTTTTCAGTTGTTTCCGTAATCAGTTGCACTTTTTCAATCAAACATTCCCTTTTCTATCATTTTTTCTTACATTCCTTTCATTATCATTCATATATTGCTCTGTTGATTTCTATTTTGTTGATTGATTGTTAAATTGATTCACACACCTATCACCTTGTAATAACTAGTTTATACAATATTTAAAACTGATTACTGCAGCTTATAATCACAATAAACTTGCAATCATAATTAATGATATAAAAAGCCACATGAAATCACAAAATCCGCATGAAAACAGGTACTCACAAGTCACCTAATCAAATCATAACTATAAAGATAATTACAATAAAACTCATCTACGTATCAAATCCTAACTGATTTGAAATATTTCTTCTTTTCTTTAATATTAACTCAATAATATAGTTATCAATAATCATTATATCACATCATAACTGAACACATGTTCATCTCCCTCACCATCCAACACTCCAATATCTTCTTCAATCTCATCATTGCGTCGCATCAATAGTTCATATTCCGAAGGCGTAATTGTTAGTAAATTATTGGTATACGTTAACTGTAAAACTAAGTCTGTTTAGTAACACTTGATCTGCAGGTTATTTCAATATGCTGGAACGAGACATCATCTAACATTGGGCTGAATGGTATGAAAGAGGTAATTAGTTTTACTTAATCAACACATAAACATGGTGTAATGGCGTGATCATCGCTTATGTCTCAATCCGTAATATTATTATAATTTTTATTTATTTATTTCAGGTAGCCAAAGGATACAAGAAAAGTTCTAGAGTCGGATTCGCACAACTTATGTCGGGTATAGATCTTTACATATGTCCACGTAGCGATCCCATAATAACAATTTTGGCAAAATACGGTTTCTTTAAAGGTATGTCGGTTATCGATGACAAACCGGATTCAATGATCGGTTGTGTTGTATGGCGCAAAAACCGACCTTTAAATCCTGTTGTTAACACACCTGATGGTGAAAATAGCCCAAATTTAACCGAACCTCAAGATTCACCACCCGGATTCTCTTCGAAACAGAAGAAATTCTCCCCTGAAAAGTCAGAATCGAGTCAACATGACGAGCCGTTGACTTTACCGTTGACCACAGCATGTGCTGAGGTGGACCGTGATAGGGTTAGTTCTTCATCTAGTTCTAGCCCGTTGAAGAATTCGGTCAGTTCTGACCCTGGTAATCTGGGGTTAAAGAAAAGACATTTTGAAGATGATGATCTTCCTGAGTTTGACTTTGGTGTTGCAATAGGAAAGTCAACTGTTGCAATTAAGCCTCTAAATTCTCCTGAAAAGTTGGATAATACACGATTGACCCGATTTCCTTCGATCACGAATGAAAGGGGCCCGCCGGAGATTCACAACCAACAACCGCCAGAAAACAATAACAATGGTTCGTTGAAGGAGTCGGTTAAAAAAACCAAACTGTTTGATGATGATGATATGCCTGAATGGTGCCCACCTGAGGTTAGCAACCAACTACCGCCACAAAACACAACTTCAAATTTTCAGAATTTACCTTTATACCCTCCGCTTCCGCCTCTGCCTCCACCCCCGCCTCCTATTCCACCACCACCTCGAGCTGACATCCGTTCATCATTCTCATACCAAACATTCCAACCTCCGGTTAGCTCTCAGCCGCCAGTTTTTGTAAGAACACCACCGCTACCACCACCACCACTGCCGCCACAACAACGACCACCATCACTGCCGCCACAACGACCACCACCACTGCCCCCACAACAACGAGCACCACCACTGCCGCCACAACAACGAGCACTACCACTGCCGCCACAACAACGAGCACCACCACTGCCGCCACAACGAGCACCACCACTGCCGCCACAACAACGGCCACCACCACTGCCGCCACAACAACGACCACCACCACTGCCGCCACAACAACGACCACCACTACCGCCACAACAACCACCACCACTACCGCCACAACAACCACCACCACAACCGCCACAACAACCACCGCCACCTCATTTCTCAGGCAGGTTCAATTCGAACCAAGTTTTGTGGCGTCACCCGCCATTCCCGCCTTCTAACGGAAGACGTCCACAACTTTGAAAATGTGAAAGATTATGTCTAAGTTTGTATATAAATCTGGATTTATCTTCTTTTTTTTTTTATAGAAAATCGTATATTGTAAGATATTTTTGCATCTAATGTGATGTAGTTTTATGTTCATGAGATTGTTTGAATTTGGTTCTTAAATTTTTTTCATATTTGTTATGCTTCAATTTCTTGCTGATCTTTACAAACAAAAAGATTTATGAATTATGAACCATCTTTAGTAAAAGTTCAATTAGTTACATATAATAACAATCAAGTTGAATCGGAAAGGAAAACACAAACACATTAACCAACCAAACAATCATAAAACCCTAGTAATGGATTGACATTTACAATGTGAGTTTACACATTCTCTACCCTAGCTAATTGACCAAATCACCCTTGTACTATATTCAAATTCACATAATAATATGTTTCACCAAAAAGAAAAATAGACAATTAGTCTAACATTCTATCCTAATACCAACTAATATTGACTATTTTGCCTTCAAGAAGCTCACAACTTTGTGTTTTAATACCAAAGAGAAGACTTCAAGACTTCCCAAAATACCCTTCATCGCAAAATTACTCTCACCAAAAACACTTAAATGTGAAGTTCGACGACAATATATAATCTGTAAGCTCTTTGTAGGCAAAACAAACAATATTAGCTGATATAAATGTTATAATTAGCAAAGATTTAACAAAAGAAAAAGATAAACTTGAATGATTAGTGTGCTATAGATCAACATCTTCAACATCATGCCAATCACTTGATGATCCTTCACTTTCCGACGGTCTTCCGCGATTCATTGATCGGTATGCTTTTGAATTTCCACTAATTCGAACCCAATCGCTATTTTCACTCGCAGAAGAAACCCTACTACTTTGTGTTTGTTTAACTTCCTCATCTTCTACCTCGCTGAAACAAACATCATCCTCGCGATTCTTGCTTTTTGTCATGCTTGTTGGATTATCAATCTTGCTTGATGATTCGGTTTTGGTTGTATTTACCAAACTACCCTTTTCATTGGGAGTATCTTTTGAAAACCTTGTGGATATAGGTGTAAACTTCTTGTTTCTCAAATTCTGTAGAAGAACCTCATGCATTTGAAGAATCTATAGTAGAACAAACAAGACAAACTAATATTAGGATCCGCTAATGTTGTTTTAAGTTTTTAATTACACAATATTTACGTATCTTGTTGGTATAGTTATCTTGTCCAAACATTTAAAATCGATTATATCGAATTCAAGCATGCAAATGTATAATATTAAAAGAATCAAGAACACCATTTATACATAAAATCTTACTTCTGGGGTTGATAGAAGCCAACAATCATCCTCATTTAACCGTGGGACCAACAGAATAAAATAGATCATCCAAAACTGTTGTTCACTCAAGAAATTATGAATCGTACGCCTCAAAGTTGCGAGATTTGGTACCAATTCTTGTATGACAAAGGCGTGATCTTTCTGAACTTGGGACATATTAAAATCTGCATTAAGATACACCAAACTTAGTTTTATTATTGTCAACAGTTATAGGTTTCCTAAACTTAGTGTTTGCAAATGTCTTCATCAAAATTCATTGTAGTTATAATGTATAAGTTGGTTTACAAGAACATTTTTGGATTTGTGAAGTTATGATGAGTTCAAGATTCATCACTTAACATAGATTTCATAAACTGTAAATGATCTCATGAGTCAGTTAACAGTGATCATATGCTGTCAATTAAGGCAACATCACTAAATTTCTGCAATTCTTAAGCAAATACAGTCACAAGGAGCATACCTAACAACAAATTAACTACAAGAATCACACTAAACAAAGAGATCAGATGCTTTTAAATGCCCAATTAGGATTAAACAGTATTAAGATTGGTAACACGAACATAATACTTGCATAAAAAGAAAAATCACACCTTTGTTTTGTAAAGATAAAGGGAAATCAATCCAAATTTCAGGGCGAACAGAAATCTCTCGAACAAAATCAAGAACATCATCGGTAATCCCCACATCATCAATCTCTTGACGATCACTTTCTCTATCAAATCGGAGAAAATTCGAAGCAAATTTCGAAATTCCAGTAACGGCTTTCTTAGGTGATAACAGAGAGAGGCCGGTCTTTAAACTATCCCCAATTTCAGCAAGATCGTTCTTTAAACCCTCGTAGCCGGAAAGATCGCCGGAATATGACATGATAAAGGGTTAGGTTTATTGGGTTGTTGGAGTTGGAGGAGAAAGACGGCATTAATGGAAGTTGGGGATGATGATAAAGACGATGATGGAAGCTTTATCTTCTGCGTGCCGTCTCCTTTTGATATCTCAAACTCCAAAACATTCATGTTTTTTTATATTCTATTGAAAAGTATGGTTTTCTTGAAAAATTAAAATTTAACTGAATAAAAAAAAAGCATATCATCAACGATAAGTTCGTCCGTTAGGGTGGAGGGAGTGGCTTCGGCTACCTCCATCGGGTACCATCTAACCGCCGGCAACTAATCGGGTACCACTCCTTGCCCCCCATCGGCTAGTTTTCGCCGAAGCGGCTACATCCATCGGTAAGGAGAGGTGCTTGATTAGTGGTACCTTGTGCTTAAAAAGTGGTACTTGAGAATTAAAAGTGAGATGGTAGTGAGAGGGTACCATTGCCACTACAGAGGGTACTTAAGAGGGTAGTTTGAGCATTTGATGTGGCGTAATTTGATTGGGTCATTTGAGAGGGTATTTTAGTGGGGGAGGGTACCACTCCCTCCACCCTTAGACATATGGTTACTAGCGGATTATTGTTTAGAGACTGACCACCTAAAATGTCTCAACTGAGATTATGAAACCAGTCTAAAGTTATAAACTACTTGGTCTATGCCATGAGTTACGGCTTGATCTCAAACATAGAAGGGAAACGTATGACAACAGTAAGAAACATGAAAACATAATGTTAAACATGAAGTAAAAGTTAATATTCAAAACCATTATGTTAATAAAGATGTCCCTATAACTAAAGTTAAAAAATACAAAATTGTAGAATTAAAAAATACAAAATAAATAACTATTGCATCAAACCGAAATCGAACCCAGATGAAAAAGGCCATTGGAGTTCTGAGACAATTTTTTTTTAAGTTTTAAAATGTTAGATTACATATAATGGATGTTTGTTTCTTTTATTAGAACACTAGTTTATAACCCGTGTTCAACACGGGTGGTGGATATTAAATACATAATAACAAAATTTGCGATAATAAAAACTTTAATTACTAAAAAATTGTTATACAAACATTCTTCAAGTATTAAAAATATATTCTTCAAAATGTATCAAGTATTTACAAATGTGTAAAAACTTCTTTGTAAACGACATTAGAGGTTTTGCTTGTAGTTTGATCATCTTTATTTAATAATAACATTTTAACCCTTGAAAATGCAACATACAACTCGCCGTTGGAGAAAATTTGATTTTTTAGATAAATACCAACTCTTGAAAGAGATTGATTCTGACTTTCATTGATAAACATCAAAGAAAACTGACATAGGAAACTGTCTTCTTCGAAATTTTGAAAGGAATCTTTTTATCAAAAGGTATCGTATTGGTTCTTGGTATGAATGTTCGAAAGTCAATATTATCTCCACATATGATTTCAGCTTCAATCACCCGTTTTTCAAGAGCGATGATCGTGAGTCTTGTACAGTTACAGAAACCATTTTGTTGATCTATAGTTCTAAGTAGCACTACTGGAATGCCGACTTAAAGTACTAATCGATGTTGATATGCGAATGTTGAATTTAGTGTCACATTTCCTTTATGATAAAAATTTGATCTATGATTAGTTGATGAAATTGTAAACAACGAAGTTCTTAAAATTTAATATAACAAAAAAAAAATATTTGTAAATACATTTTAAAATAGTTATTTTCTTAATAGAAAATATTAATGTTTATAAAATAAAAAGAAAAAAATGAATAATGAATTATAAATTACCATAATTTGAAGAATTAGAACTTTTTTTTTTACCTTTTGTTGTCCAAATACAATTTTGTAGTTTTGTGTGCGTCAGAAGTAGAGTTATTAGGCATTGTTTACATTATAAGTTGTAAGAGAAAATTGTATTCAGAAGTAATAAATAATTTTTATTTTTGTATAGTAAAACAACAATGATATCCGTATATACTAAAATTCATAAGAAAGTTGTTGTTGAAACTATTAATGGGTTACTGATTTATATCTTATATTGGATAAAAACAAATTTTTTACTTTAGCGCTACAAGTATAAATCTGATTATAAATAACAGTATGTTATAAAATTAACAATTCAATTTTAAGTTTATAAGGATTGAAATTTAGCACAAATTTAATCTTACATCTATTTTTGGGTAATTAATTTTAATTAATATGTTGTCATTAAAATAAATTTGATTGTTTTGAAGCGATATATATTAGTGATTCTTAAACTCATTACTAAAATAAGAATATTAATATTTAAATTTATAAATGTAACCGGATAGATAGAGACAAGTAGTATAATAATATTTTAAAATGAAATATAATAAATAAAGTCCAAGTAGTAGAATAAGCAAAATTTCAAAATTTTGATATTTATTGCAAATTCATATTGTACAAATACATTTTTCTAGCATGTTGGGCCTTAGAAGCATTTCCTAATGACAATGTTTTAGTGTAATCTATTTAAAAAATAATATAATAACAAAGCATAAATATTAGTGACTATTTAAAACAATTATAAATTAAATAATGAGGCATGTAAATTAAATAATATCATTAGAAATGTTGGACAATGGAGTTCTTTCTACGTAACCTAAATAAAAAAATATGGTTAAATAATTACATAAGCATATAAAATTGTAATATAGTATCATAACTAAATAATTCACGTCGTTTAAAATGTTAGGTAACGGAGTTTTTAAAATCTATATTAAAGATGTAGACTAAACATTTTACATCAAATTTTTTTGGTTTATCTTTCACCATTGTTTATGCAATATAGGAAGTGGTTGAAGATATAAAATCGGATATTTAATATAAAGTATATTAAATAGCATTAGATTAAACCATTATAGGATAATTAAAAATACATATTGTCTATTTATTAGAATTCACAAAAATTATATGATAATTGAAGAAACTATAAACATTTTTTTTAATAAAATCACCGTTGGGTAGATATTTATTTGAAGATTATTATATATCTTTTAAGAATATTATATAGATATACATTTTTTAAAAGTTAATATTATATACTCAATTGTTTATAAATTTAACAACGTTTTCTATAATATAATTTATTTAACATATATAATTTTATGTTCTTAATTAACATAAGCAAATATTAATTTTCTTTTTATATTCAAATAAACATTACATAGCCGTTTGGAGTTCAAATGAAAAAATTATAAAATAAAAGAAAAATATATGAGAAAACTATATAGTCATACCGAGTCATAATTAAATTTATCAAATGATTAGATGAATTAAAAGAAGAAAAATTAATTTCAAATGAATATATACAATGTGAATTGAAAAGGCATAGGAATATATTTTATTTTTTTGACAAATATGAAATCAACTATTAATGATTAAGCAAATGAGTCTTTCATGCTATGCTAACAAATGAGTCTTTTATAGTAGTGATCATTATCGTATTACCAATAAAATATAAGAATGGGAGAAGAAAAGAGTAATATTTTTTTGCAAAAAAATAAAAATATATACGAGTGTTAGTAATATATATATATACATACATAGAAAATGTCTTTTATTGTTAGTTGAAAATGAAAACATATCTCTGCAAAATTAATGTATAAGAAGTATGAAAATTATTTATTGAAAAGTATAAAGAGGATCTGAAATTAAATCAAATATTGTTATAATCGGTAAATTATATTTTACCATAAATACAACATATCTATAATTATAATTATGTAAATAAGGTAATTGTCACATAGGTGCCACATATGCTAAGTGGCTTAAAAAAGTGACATGTGGCACTACAAACCTTGCTTTATTAAAATAGTAAGATTATTATTCTTTTCTGGATAACTATAAGTAGAATATGTTAATCATGATATTGTAAATTATAAAACCCTTATAAAAAAGGCACTAGGTAAGGGTGTCTTTTTATATTTAAAAAGTTGGTGTAAGTTATATAAAAAAAAATTGTATAAAGGTGATTTTTCGTATACATGAGACCAAGGTAGAAGGTACTATGAAGTTATGTGTATTCCATGTGAGAAATTACGTATAAGAAAGATATAACAACTGACCGTTTTCCGGCAGTTGATCGATCATTTTCCGGCCTTTGACTATCTGTAATCAGGCGGTACGCCATCTGTAATTCAATATTTATATAAAATAAATATTCTCATTGTATTCTAAAACGTATTTCGGATCATTTGAGTGTAATCGGAATTTCGATACGGGCGACGGTTTAAAAGTTACGCGCCAAACAACACAACACTCCATAGGCCTGAAATCTCAACACCTCCTTTCGATGTGTAACCAATGGGGTTAGATAGGAAATGAAAAATCATGAACGTAGGCGAAAACCACGCTCAAAACGGAGTCCGAACGAAGCGGGAAACGCGAAAACAAGTTAACCAGTCTGATCAGATCACGAGACGACGTGTCGAGACACGTGGCACCTCGGGAATTGCGCCAGGACACGTGGCGGCACCACGAGCATGCTGGAAATCACCCGGACACGTGGCAGATGAAGGTGGCGAGTCAGCGTACAAGTGGCAGCTCGTGGCTGAGCCACGCAGACGGACGCCCTACGCGCTTCGCGCGGGTCACCACCTCCTGGCGGCGCGTGGGTTTCCCATACACGGCTATAAATAGCCGAATTCGACCCCAGTCCATTCGCACAGCTCCTTTCGACTGATTTCACACACAAACTCTCTCATCTTTCGGGTATTATCGCGGTTACAATCGGTTCCCGTTCGGACCAGTCAATCTCTTGTCAGGACTCGCGGAGGTTATCGTTCTATCACTCAAGACTTTTGGAGATCACGCTTGAGGACCGTGGACTATCTCACTACTCTCTTCTCTCTATCTCCTCGTCTCAACTGTCACGTGAGTTCATAGCCCCTTTTGTCACTGTGACAACCATCAACTTTCAGGTCAAACTTTGACTCAATTATACGTACTTTTATACGTATTATCGCATATACTTGAATTGTATACTAGACTGCTTATGTATTTAAATATATATAAGCAAAACTTGTCTAACAAACTATGACGTGATGAGCAAAACGCAATAGTGAATGGATTTGGTGCCATAAAATAATACGTGATAATCACGGTGCGCCTATTATCCCGGATTCACTAACCA
>WOUH02000017.1:1743949-1754622 GCA_009936405.2 Stevia rebaudiana
CTCTCGAATCAAGAAAACTTTATTCGCTGCCGAAGGCTTTTCGTACATATTAGATAACGCATCCATGATCCCTTTCGTTGAGGTCTCTTTCAAAATGTTAAACGCAACATCTTTCGACAACGACAATCTAAACCCTAAACCCTAAACCCTAAACCAAAATCCATACCATCAAACTTATCAATCTGAAACTTTCCGTTTTCTGCCATCTCAAACGACTAAACGCGAAACTTTTTGACACACAGAAACTGAAAACTATCCAATACGCAGCGGAACTGAATCTGAAAGGGCTGAGACTGCCTTAAACCTGATCTCAGACTGTTTCTTAGTCAAAATCAGACTTACCCGGTCAAAATCAGACCTAATCTGGTCAAACTCAAGCTGATTTGGTCAAAATAAGACCAACTTGGTCAAAATCGGACCTTACCGGGTCAAAAAACGAACTGATCGGCACTCAAAAGGGTTCGCCAGAACCCTAATCTGGCGGTTCTGGTCGGAATCGGCCTAATCTGGCCGCAAACGGACTTCCGGCGGCTGAAAAAACCCTAAAACGGCGGAGCAAATGTAGCAATAGGGTTCGTCGGAACCCTAATCAGCTGTAGGCGGCTGGATCTGTTCAACCAAGCCCCAATCGCCCCTGAACTGAAGCAATTGGGTCGTCAAAACCCTAATTCAGCGGCGGAATTTGTGTCAGAACCCAGATCCGGCGGCAAAGCTTGTATCGGAGCCCTAATCCTTGTAACCCTAACCTCGACGGCGGCGATCTGGCTTGAACAGGTGGCGGCGGCGACAATCCTCTTTGGCGGAACCCTAAATCGCGACAGCAGACGGAGATATAGAAACCCTAGGGCGCGACGGCCGTACTGTTGCAGACCCTGATCGCGATCTCGTTCAGATCTGGTTCACAACAACCTTGAACGAAAACCCTAACAGTGACGACTTACCGGTGGCTGTCGGAATCCGACGGCAGCAGTGGCGGCGAACGGCGGCAGCAGTGGCGGCGATTCCTGAGACGTGCTTGACTGGTGGTGTGACTAACCGAGAACCCAGGCTCTGATACCAGTTGTTGGGATATAACACGCACACACAAACACATGAAAGCAGTAAACGACACACGGGTTTAACGTGATTCGGTCTAAACTGACCTACGTCCACGGGGGTAACTAGGTTTATCTTTATTAGGTGCTAAAAAACATTACAAGTACAAGTGATCATATATATAGAGACTAATCTAGGGTAAAACATAAAAGGCCGGACTTAGGCCTAATAGACCTAACTGCCCCAAAAGACCTACCGAACCCAAGTAGTTACGTAATAAGTACTAATAGTCAGTTTCATTTTTTACTTTTAGTATCGTTAGTAATATAACCATAAAAAATTGCATTTGAAAATGTAAATTTTAACGAAGTAGTACTCAAACTCGTGCCATTGTATCACTTTGTCCTTTTCATATAAAGCACGTGGAGAAATTTGGAGCGTGTGGTGTGGGGGCCATGCGGCAACATACGGCGGAGACACCTGGGTACAGTAATCAACGGCGAATTCGCTACTTAAGACAATCATCTTTATCGCCTACTGAATTTTTATACCAATCTGCACAATTCTTACTCTCACAAACTCAATTTCATCATCACATCACTCTAATTAGCTCCCCACACCAAAAACATGGACGTTTGGAAATGGGTTTCCATGATTTTGATCATTTCCCTTCTTAAACAACCTCAATTCTCAAATGGGGTTTCTGAGATATCGAAAGAATTTCTCGATTTCGCGAAGAAAGATGAAGTATTTGACTGGATGGTAGGGATTAGGAGAAAGATACATGAGAATCCTGAACTGGGTTATCAAGAATATGAAACCAGTAAGATTATCAGAGAAGAATTGGATAAATTGGGGATTCCGTACAAACACCCGGTTGCGGTTACTGGAGTTGTTGGATTCGTCGGCTCCGGCGAGCCTCCGTTTGTTGCTTTGAGGGCAGATATGGATGCTCTTTCGTTGCAGGTTTGATTGCTTTTGAAGCTTAATTTTTTCCTTTTGTTTAACTAGTTTTAGGGTAGTTGACTAGTTACAGTTATTGAACTTTTGAGTGATCTGTTTCACTTCAGTTCTAGTGAATTTTGAATTCTCGTTATGTTTTCTTATCCTTTTTGAACATTGACTTTTCAGAAATTTGAGAATTGGAAGACATATAAGTCTGTCTTATTGAGTACATCTTGAAAAAATGAAAACCTTAAAAATACCAATCACAGTTAGGGTGTTTAAAACCTAATTAACGGTTTAAACCGAAGCAAGTCGCAACCTAACTGTCCAAACTAAAGCTAGTTTGATGGGTTGGCCTGTTTGAGATTTAAACAGGTGGTTCACAAATCGGTTTTCACTATTGTTTGACAATCAGGTAAGTAGGTTGAAATTTAGGAACCCCTTGTAAATCAAACCTGCCCCTAAACCTTTATTATTTACTTATATTTTTCTTATTTTGGAATACATATATAATTATGAATCATTTTATGGCCTTGAAACTTTAGTACAAGTAATGATTTTGAGAAAAATATCTATAAAAATTTGGCACAATCCACCAAAGCTTTTCTCATTCTATATATCTTTCCCATCTTTGGAATACGTACTATAATTATGAATCATTTTTAAGGTTTTAACATATTAATACAAGTAATGATCTTGAGAAAAATATCTAGATAAATTGGTACAATCCACCAACCCTTTATATTATTTATATATATTTTTTTTCATTTTTGGAATACGTACTATGATTATGAATACTTTTTTTTTTTTTTTTTTTTTTAATTTTTTTAATACAACTAGTGATGATTTTGAGAAAAAAAATTATACACACCATTAAACCGGTACAAACGACCCTCTCTACCCACCCAACCTGCTAGTTTGGTTTGTTGTTTCCCAAAATCGTGGAGTTAGCAGTTCGGTTAAAAAATTTCATCAATAGCAGTTGAACCGGACCATGAACACCCCGACCACAACTACGTTTTTGACCCAAAAGTATACACCATACATTTGGCTTGAAGAAGTTAATCTAATTTATGCATAAATTTTGTGATTAGGAAATGGTGGAATGGAAACACAAGAGTAAAGTTCCCGGAAAGATGCATGCATGTGGTCATGATGGTCATGTCACCATGCTACTTGGAGCTGCCAAGATTCTCAAACACCATATTCATCTTCTCAAGGTATATTTAATTTTTCATTTTTAAACCTTTGCTGGTGTTTGGATGTGTCATGTCATGTGTCATGTGTCATGTGTCATGTGTCATGTGTGTGTTAACTGATTACTAAAATTCGGAGTGAGAAATAATCATTCTTTAGTGTTTGGCAAACCGTAATTATAATCTTGATTAGTGATTAGTTCTAGTTGAAGGACTATGATGAAAGTTAACTTTTATTTTAGTATGTTTGTGTTTAGATGGTAAGTTGTAAACAAAGAAAAGATAAGTCTAGAATTGCTTGGAAGATTAAGTTTTTGTTTATATAAATAGGGTTAAGGGTTATTGTTTTTTTGTAAGAGTAAAGAGTCAGTAATTTAATATGCAAGAACAAGTCGATCTTAGTTGAGATCAAGACTTTTGTTCGTGTTCTTGGGCCAGATTGCCAACAATCCTACTCCGCCCTTGTCCTAAATTGTAAAGATGGGTCACGTGGGTTGTGAAACAGGTCAAATCAATCAAAATGCAACCTTTTATTATGTGTAGGTTCGTGTTCAACCAAAACCACTTTCATTACAATTATTATACTTTTAAAAAATTATTATTATGCTAGATATTATTGTACAAACTATATTATTACAATTACAATCTTATTTTTGTATAAATTTATCAAGTAATTATATGCATTAAAATTACACTTTAACCCGTTTGACCTGCTCCCTTAGTTATTTCTTTTTAAGATTTGATCTGTATGAGATATAGGATAATTCGTATGGATAGAGATTGTCATCCATATGTCATATGGATACCAACTTTTTTTTTTTACAATATTAATATACTTACATAACAGAGGGTCTCTCTGAACGCAACATCTGTAAGGTTTGCCTACATCTCACCCTCCACAGAACCTACTAATAGTCTCTCTATGGATGGGGTACGGTTGCTGTTTTTGATGTAGTTACATAAAAATGTGTTTATATGTTACCGTCTGCAGGGTACGGTGGTGCTAGTTTTTCAACCGGCGGAGGAAGGTGGCGGTGGTGCAAAAGTGGTGGTAGATAGTGGATCTCTTGAGAACGTGAAAGCCATATTCGGTTTGCATGTTTCTCCAGAACAACCTCTTGGTCAGGTTTTCTCTCGATCCGGTACTCTAATGGCGGGTAGTGGTTTTTTTGAAGCGGTTATAACCGGAAAAGGAGGTCATGCCGCCATTCCTCAACACTCGATTGACCCAATTGTTGCAGCCTCAAATGTTGTTGTCAGTTTACAACATCTTGTATCAAGAGAAGCCGATCCTCTGGATTCTCAGGTAACCTTTTTGCAGTTGCAAAATTTGAACCATTTGCATATGAATGTGTGGATTTGGGTCTTTTAACATGTAACAGGTCGAGTAAAAAAAGTTGTTACAGATGAAACGGGTCAAGTGGGTTGAACAGGTCACACCATAAAAGCTGCTCAAAATTGTAGTGTTGAAGCATACAACTTAAGTTACTTTATCATAAAACCAGATTATTGCTCTAAAAATATACTTTGTGTAATCATATTTGACCCTATTTTTTTATTAAAAGTTTGTCAAAAAATCAGACACTGTTTCAGGGCGTTTGAACCAAAACTTGTTTTGGCTATTACAGAAACTACATGTTTTGCGACCTATACTTTCAAACCTCGTATAATGTTATACAAGTAGTAAATTGTATGTTTGTACTAAAAAACAAATACTTTTTCAGGTTGTTACAGTTGCCAAGTTTCAAGGTGGCGGTGCGTTTAATGTTATTCCAGATTCTGTCACCATTGGTGGAACATTTAGAGCTTTCTCTAAAGATATTTTCATGCAACTCAAGCAACGAATAGAGGAGGTACAAATTTTATTTATTTACTAGGTTAGAAACTTGTGTATTACAAAGACAAGTATGTCTTTGTTATGAATTTATGATTACAAAAAAATATTTTTACATAAAATCTTTGAATGATGTGATATAGCAGGTTGTATGCATTCGATACTTCAAACAACTTTCAACCTGTTTGACTCGTTTGACCTTGCCATCTAACTTTTTAATTCATTTTAGATAAAGTAAACACAAATCGACCAATGAATGACTCAAGATTTAAGTCATAAACAGGTGATTGTAGGTCAAGCAAGTGTACATAGATGCAATGCGACTGTTGAATTTGCTTCAAAAGATAAACCGTTCTTCCCCGCCACCATAAACGATGCGGGTCTCCATAAATTCTTCCAGAAAGTTGCAGGAAATGTTGTTGGTCTCGATAATGTTAAAGAAATGTCACCAATGACTGGAGCAGAGGATTTTTCTTTTTACCAAGAGATTATTCCTGGTTATTTTTATTTTATCGGGATGAAAAATGAAAAAACTGAAAAACCCAAATCACTGCATTCTCCGTATTTTCAACTTAATGAAGATGTTCTTCCTTATGGGGCTGCAATGCAAGCATCTCTTGCTGCAACATACCTGCTTGAAAGTCAAAGTCAAAGTCAACATCCCGAGAACCATGATGAACTGTGAAGTGTTTTCTTCAAGTGTTAATGTTATAATGCTTCTGCTAACAAGACGACTTCTAAAGTTGTAAACACATAATTGTTAGTTTAACGAGATGTTACTTTGGATGTCTTTTATATCAGACTTGCAATTGGATTCTTTTGTTGATGTAAATCACTACTTCATCGTTTATAATCCCTTTATACAAACATATACCATCTTATAATAAAAGGCTATTGATACATCATTTACACATTTGGACTGTCACCATCATATTTTGACCCGTTAAGGGCTTACAAGTCAATATTTTGATTTTTTAATAAGTATGCATATTTTGGACAAGTTCAAGGATTTTTTTAACATACCAAACATGGATTGAAATATTTTTTCTTGGTTGTTTATAAGATTTAAAAAATGGGAAAAATTGTTTTAAGTCTGGTCGATCTGAATACCTGATTGAGATCACTTTTAAGTTTTGACCCAAAAAATAACCCAAACCTGTTTGACATGATACCCGCCCATGGGCCCACGGGTATTACCATGCATCAAAGCTCATGAACAAAAGATTTCATATAAATACAAACACTCATCTTGTATTATACAACTGTCAAAACTCCATCAATAGGAACAATAAAATTATTTATTCAGCCCATAAGCTGTTCAATAATGCATAATAAGGTACCATGATCTATTCTAAAATCATAAAATAATTCCAACTAAAAGCCAAAAAAATCTGAAGAATTTTGTAATAATGTTTGTAGAGCACTAGGAGCGAACTTTCTAGCAAAAAGAAAGCAAACCGAAGTTGGCTGATTGTTATAAATGCAGGTTTGATCTTCGCGTATTTTCTTGAAAAAGTTCTTTGAAATATCATTCTTCCCAAACGTAGCCGGATGAGCACCACCACGTGACCAGTCAACATAAGTCAAACTCCTATTCGCCAATAATTTTGGAGATTGAATCGTAAGCATAGTAGGAAAATAATGTTCATCAACATAACACGCGGGCCTACAAAACTGGTTAAATTTAGGGTAAAATTTGGTATCTTTGATGATGTCTACTGCAAGATTTCTATTGGTTTCGAACCATTGTGATCCTTTTCTCCATTGACTGATGTTGACTTCTGGTAACATGTTGATGTCATACCGACCCCTGCCATACGGGCCAAGTTCATCAACTGAACCCATGAAACTGACCCGTGATCTTGAAATGTAACGATAAATAATGCTGAAATTATGAAGTGGTATGCATGCTTCTGATAAGAGTACAAACCACTCGTTTGAAATGTCTAGTAATGCGTTGGCTAAAAGCCGTCTTTCTGCATCACACATACTCATTCTTCCCCATTCCACCATCTAAAAAAAATAAAATAAAATAAAAGTCAGTTTAAGTTATTATTAGAAAAAATATACTAGAAGAATAAGAGAAGGCTGATCTAAAGAGCAAAATTGGCATCTGTAAGTACAAAGTGATTAGTAAACATTTTTTTTTGTTTTGATAAGTAAACATTTTTTGTCCTTTTTCTTTGAATTCGATAAATAATTAAAGCATTAAAATGGTCAGTGAAAAAGTCAATGAAGTCATCAAGGGTATAAAGCAACCACAAAATGTTTATTCAAAGAAACGAAAACAACAGTCAGTATCATACAAGTGCACATAGAAAACATTATAATTTTTCATGTCAAGTTTAATTTGGGAAACTCATATAACGTGAATATGAAGTTTGCAGCATATATGAGGCCCTATGTTACTTGATCAATGTCATTTTTTGAGCACTTTAATTTGATGGAAGTAGAAGACAAGTTTTCAAACCAAGTGGGGAATGTGAGAAGAAATCAAATCAACAATATTTGTAAAGTCACAAAGACACTTGAAAACAAAAAACAAGAATTAATTAAAGCACTCAACCGAGTTGTATTGAACAAAAAATGTATTAAAGCACTAAATGGTTAATAGCTATTATCAGATAATTCTTAAGATTCACCATAAGAAACAATATAACTTGATACTTATAAAATTCTTGAACCAACTTTTTCATTTTCAATGTGGCCATCTCATGTAAAAATAAAACACCTAGTTGCAGTTTAGCATCCATCATTTTAAACATGACGTGAAAACCTTAAGCTACATGCATACGCATATTTGACAGATGAAAATGAAAAATACATAAATATGAATTCGAGATAAAACACACTTTTGTAACTATCTGTGCGGTTTTTGGTCTTATTATCAGGAAAACTGATTTACTTTCAGTGAGAGCATTTTGTGGCATAGTATATTATAAATGATAAACGCTAACTTCAAATCAGCTGCTTTAGCATCCATAATTTCAACAATGACCCTAAAACATTAAATAATCTCATAATTCCAACACATGAACCAGAAAGGCGAAGTAAACTTAAGATCATATTCACTGTTCTAATTACATCCTTTCAACCCATTCCTGTTTTCAGTATTCCAATCATAATCATATTATAAGAACAACTCAAGCAAAGATTAAAGTAAAAAACACAGTTACTTCAATCCCAGACTATAACAATCTCATAGCAGTAGATTAATAATATAAAAAGAACATAAAACTTAGATGTTGCTAACCTGACTAGGAATTTGCCTCCCGTAAAAGACAGAAGATGTTGAAAAGTTTGAAATATAATGAGGCAAAGAATGAACATAAATGGAATAAAGCCTTTCATTCCCGTCAAAAAACTTCTCCCACAATGGTGACAATGGCAATGGTCCTCTTGTCAAGAACATAAACGCAATTTTAGGTGTTCTTTTAAACGGGTATTCTTTGATTTGAGGAACAAATGAAGCTCGCCACAACAGCTCACTATCATTCATCGTATGCATATAATTCGATGGAGGTTTGATCACATTCTGTAAACTAATGGATTCTTGAAAACACGGCTGTTGTGTTCCCGGAACAATACTCCTAATGCCTAAATTACGATTCATGCGTATAGTGACGATCGAAAGAACAATGCCAGCAACTAAAAGAACAAGCATGGATCTAAGTAATCTTGATGGTAAAACCCTTGATTGATTTGTTCTGATTGAGTTGGTGGTGGGATCTTTGCCTTCCTCCATTGTCACTAACCTTGATTGCATCTTTTAGGGCATTAAAAGAAACGAAAATGCAGATTCGTTCTACGAGGAAATTTCACAAACACCTTGTGTGCACCCTGAAAACCCAAAACCCAAAAAGGGATCCGACAAGATCTTTGCAATTAAGTGAATTTTTCATGCTTCTTACATGGAAAACTGACCAATTTCGAGAAAATCAGACATCCCACAGAGTAAATTAAGAACAAGGAAGAATGTTTTGAATCCAGAAATCTAAGCTGATTTTGTTGGAAATGAGTGAAGAGTGAGATGAAAGGAACAGGAGTTGGAAGTATTTTGTAGTGTTCGATTACTTCGATGCGAGTGTGTAGGTGAAATGTGCACGATGGGGAGAGAGAAAGCAAGAGAGTGAGCAATGAAATGAAATAAAACGCGAATGTTATTTTCTGGTATTGTTGAATTTTCATAATTCATTTATCATGATTTACACTTAGTTTTTTTTATCATTCTTTAAAAATTTTGTTGGTGACGTAAAAAAGGAAATAACAATTAGACGAACCAAGTACTAATACATACTTTTTTATGTTAAACTAAGCATATAACATCATCAAACATCACAAGGCAAGTTTACAAGTCAATATGCACATTTCAAATGACATAAAGTTTTCATTTTTAGAAATCTATAAACACAACTTGTTTTCAACAAAACATAGTTACCAATAGTCTTAGATATGTCTGATAACACATAACCAATCATTAAAACACATCCATTACGTCTAAATCATCATTTTGAAAGTTTAAATACAACAAAGTTACTATGTGATGGTTAAGTGGAGGAATGGGCTTTGGCCGTAATGGCCTTTCATTTGGGTTTGAGTTTGGTTATTTTTTTGTTAATCCATGTTTTAATGTAAGAAACCCACACTTCATAAATGTCTAGTTTGTAATTTAAATCGCATTTTAATTTAAATTAAGTTTTTGTTTTTGTCTCTTTTGTCACAATTATATTTTTGGATTTAAATCATAATAATTATAGTATTATTTGTAAGTTAATATTTGTTGTTCGTGTTTGGTTCCTATACCGTGTATAAATCTTGTATTGAGTTTTCAAATTACGTTTCCGTATATCTTTCGTAAGTAGTTTAGGCATGGAATTTATTAACACATAAATACACATATAAGTTATATTAATTATACAGAGTATTTATTTATTGTTTCACCAATGTTTGTGGGACAAGACACATGTGTGATCCGGTAATCTTCCGATTTATCGTTACGTGAATATTTGTGTTTGTACTCGTGAAATATTTGATGCACTCGTTTCCGAAACCAAATTCCGGCGATATTTCAACTCACCGACTATTTAACATCTTCCGTCGGTTAATATCGTGTCTTTATTTATGATATGTGTTGATATTTCATTGTTTGAATCGTGTGTGCATGGGTGCATTTCGATGAGTTCAATTTAGTTTATTCCTACCTGGGAAGTTATCGTTAGGTGGGTTATTAGCTCCGATTGAGTTTTTGTTACTTGATTTGAAAATTTTTATCGATTTTCGATGGATTTGATCTGTTTTATGAATACTAGTGCTGTTTAATTTGGGTTTTTTTGTTAAGGTTTTGATTATGGTTTTTGATTTCATACAAATGATGTAAGATTATAAGATCTGGTGATATGAATTTGACAAAATTTGGTGGTCAAATGTCGTCGTCGAAGTTCTGCATGAATGGATATGTGGAGCGAAGACGACGCATCAATGTGGGAGAGGTTGGGCCTTGAATGGTGAGCGGTGGTGGTGGGTGGTTACACAGGTGGTGGTAGTGGTGATGGGTTGTCACTGTGACACCCCGCTCCCCGGCCCCCGGTGTGACAACTGGCCGTTTTCCGGCAGTTGACCGACAACTTTTGGCCGTTGACTATCAGAAAACCTTCCGGTACCTA
>WOUH02000017.1:1767034-1777535 GCA_009936405.2 Stevia rebaudiana
CCCCCACTTAAAAGAAAAGCCTAAATTCTAAAAGCTAAAACCCTAAAAGCTAAAACTCCAAAAGCCAAATCCTAAAAACTAAGATGAAAGGGTTCGACGAGACGGTTCTAACGCCGCTAAAATGAGTTCAATCAGAGTTCGTTTGTTACCCTCCCTACGCCTACTTACTATAAGGATCCTCCTTATTTGAACCTGACCCTACTAATGAATATATTAATAAAATTATAATTGTGTTTGTCTCTAGTGGAAACACTTATGTATTTTGCTTTCATACATAATGCCAACATCGAATACGACAAAACCCTCACCAACTTTTTCTACTTTTTCACACCTGCCCTCTTTTCTCCCGCAAACAGACAACCCCCAAACACCGCCGTGGAAACCGCCGGAAGACTGGAACACCGCCGGAGTCAACAAAAATTCATTCATCACATCTACTATTTCGCACTACAAAGTTACAAACAAAAATAAAAAAACAAACCACTAATTCGTCATTCTTGATCATCGCAGTCCGATTGTGATAGATATCATTTGTTCCGGTTAATGTAATTCAACTTTTCAAAGTAACGAATCGAAAGAAGAGATAGGGAAAGCTGGATCTCATCCTTCCCCCAACGAGTTTTCGCCGGAACAGGCTTTGTCGGAGTGATTGTACGCGGTGGTAGCGGCACACACGGCCACACCGACGACGACGTTGCGGCGGCGACGGTGGTAGAAGACGATAACGTGGCGACCGAAACGGACGGTTTGGATAACGGCATTAGGTAATGAGAATGGAGGCATCGGAAGCCACCGAGCGCAAGGACCACGATACGGAGCTGGTCGCTACCGCACCCGATATTCGCCCAATGTTTGGTGCAGATCAGCTCCCATAACCGCTCATCCTGAGCTGTCCGATTCCACCTCCCGTTGACGCACGCCGCTGCGCCTAACGTCCGTGCATCAACATGCTTCAACACCTCGAATAGCAGGTTCTCATCCATAAGAACCGCTGCTGCCGACACCGATGATGATGATGTCGGATCATGATCAGATTGCTTGATCTTCTTGATCATCGTAATCTTGTGATTGTTAGAATCGAGAGGTGAGGATCTCCTCATGAAGTTGTGATTTTGTGAATTGTGATTTGTGATTCAATGAGGAGATTGGGGAGGGTTTAAAAGATAGACGAGGTTTTGATTGTGAGCGAAGAGGACAACATGAGAAATGAATGCGCTTTGGGTGGTTCGAGAAACTTACTATTATGTCCTTTCTTCATTTCTTTGGTGTTTTCTACGTATTTGTTTATTTCTGCCAAATGTCAAATTAGATATCGGTGGACAACAATTATGCCTTTCTTTTTATAAATGTAAAACAACACACTTTATTTAAAAGGAATACAGAATATATAATTTTAGTCTAAGAAAAAGAAAGATGTGCCTTAATTACAAATGCTCTTCCTTTTTATCTAAAGACATATTTGGTTGTCTTTGTGTTAGTGATGGTCAATCAGTAAGAGGTCTGATTTTGGTAAGGATTTTTGAACTAGTAACATGCTAAACCACTAATGTTATTTGGCTGAATATCGGAGTAACCGTACAGAATAACCATTTTATCCCATTCAACTCTTTGTAATGAAGGAAATGACAATGCTTGATTAGAGTTCTAAATACGAAAGATGAATTATTTTAAATGAAAATACAAAACAACATAGAATCCAATGTACTCATATTTTCTTAAAACCTGATGGAAAAAATGCTAAAATCCAGTACAATTTCATAAACAATCCTATTGATAGTTTTAGAACAACCAGCAATTCTCATTAAAACAAGAGCACTCAGCAAGCCGTTAAAAACTTAAAACGGCCATGGACATTACATTCACCAATTGGTCTAATCTACACTATAAGATGAACCACATTCCAAATAATGCATATTATCCATGACTAAATAGACTTTAACGAACTTGTTTGGAGTTGATTAGGCAACCCCAAGAGTGCTAAACTATACTAAAATCCAACATAAGTTCATAAACAATCCTATAAAATTTTTTTGAACCACCAATAATTCTCATTAAAACAAGATCACTTAGCAAGACGCTAAAACGGCTATAGACATTACATTTACCAATTGGTCAAATTTACACTATAAGATGAACCACATTCTAATAATGCATACTATAGAATGACTAAACAAACTTTAACCAACTTGTTTAGATAGTTGATTAAGCAACCCCCAAGAGTGCTAAAATTAATTCCTTATTTATGGATATTCCACCCACATTGTATTGTTTGGTTCCTCCAATACGGTAGCTAGCCATCCATATCGATCATGCGTTTTGGTCCACATAACCCGATCATACCCTAACTTTCTATTGTTATGATAACCAAGAAAACAAATTTCATAAAAAAACCAAGGAACAATAGTTCATGTTCATGCCAAAACAAGCTGAACTCTGGTCCGTGTTTAATCAAGCCTAGGGAAGCCTAGTATACACAATTGCTGGTTCGTGTCATGGATCAAATCAAGCCTACTTTGTAGTTCATGTGTAAATTCAAGTTAGAAAAAGTAAATTCAAGCCGAGGAACCCTAGTTAATGTTTAATAAAACCAGAGAAACCAAGTATACACATATGCTAGTTCGTGTAATTTGGAACCCTAATTCATCTTTGGAACCCTACTTTGTGTTTAATATAGCAAGAGAAAGGCTAGTAGTACATACCTGGGGAGAAAACGCGATGGATCAGGGCCAGATACGCGTTTAGGAGAGATTGGCCCGAGATGCGTCAGAGTAGGAGAGGTTGGCAACCTAGAAGCAAGAGTAAGGCAATGGGGATTACGTGATGGTCAGGGGAAAGGGTAAGAGAGTCTAATTTTTCCTTCAGCATGTGTTTATTACTTACCTATTAAGAGTCAAATTTAACCATTAAGAGGTGGAATGTTAACCACACACACTTAATGTTGACTGGTTAACAAGTAACATCTTAATTGTTCCATTAAGAGGATATTAAACACGGCCTAAGTTTGAATGCATATGGTACATCACCATTAATCATCTTGATCTTTTGATATTGTTCTCCACATCATCGCCTATACTCATGCACCTTCTGGCTTTTCTTTCACTTTCCACTACACGTCTACTCCAAATTACTCCAGGTAACTTTTTTGAATCCTTTCTTCCACATCGACATTGAGTATCCCTTTCAATTAATTTGTGATCGATTAGGTTTGCTTGTATCAGAATCTTGCTTTCGTAAAATGTGCGTGTTCTTTTGAAGGTGAATTTGCTAAGTTATCGTTGCTCATTTGCTGATTGTTTCTGCTCTTCACATGTACCAATGATTTTTAGGGGATTCTTTCTAATTTTATGTTTTTCAAGTTAATCTGTTCATCTATTTTCTTTTAATTAACTTACGTATTTAGGGTTTGATGTGTTGTAAAACACATTAGATTTCTCGTCATAAATAATGCCTTTTGTATAGTTAATTATATAGTTTTGTATAGTTTTAGGTTCTTATCGTCCATATTCTTAAACTCTTCGTATTTCTCAGGTGTTCGTGTTAAAGATGAAGTTTTGGAGCTTAAACGCACAAGAAACGAGCACCCGAGGAAAAACGAGACGAAGAACGATGTTTAAAAGGAAAAGTCAAATTTAACTCGCGCGCAAGAGAGCCAAGCCCCACGCGATACGCCCCGCCCCACAAAGACCCCGCGGACCACCCCGACTATTTTGTCCGGGGCAGTACGCGCGAGAAGGATATGTGTCGCGACGCGATATGCGCAGAATTTTTTGACCGAGAGAACCCCTAATTGAAATCATATAAATTGAAGCTGACACCAGCTGATTTGGGGTTTGATTTCTACACAACATTCGGTCGCTTTTGGAAGCTCTAGCTACTGGAAAAATCAAATTGGAAGATTGGAGTATTTAGGATTGCTAATTTGGTTTGTTTATGTGTTTGACTTTGGTTTTCAATCATTGACTTTGCTATTCTACTTGTCTTTTTTGTTTGAACGATTATGATGAGTTTATATATGATTATGTCTACTGTTTTGACAATGATTGTTGGCTAAATTCGTGTTAGTTGCCTAGGTAATTCATAATTGTATGTTTTGATTGTGTTTAACAAAGATTTGGACTATGATTCTATAAAATTGGATTGTAACAGTTAATACACAGCTAATAGTTGATCACATAGCAGTAATAGGTGATAGTAATTGGTACGAAGTTCGTCCATAGGCTTAGTTTGTCTTAATTAGGTTGATTGGGTGTCTAATTGGCCAATTTACATTGTCTTTGCAACTTTGAGTCCGAGAGGGTATGAGTTTAGGTTGTCTAACTGTTGGTTTGGGTTAACTGGGTAGTCCGCGAGGATAATCTAGTTAATTTGACTAATTGGTTAGAAATTGAACGTGTGAGTAGGTTATTAGATGTGTTTTTGATACGCGGTTTAGACTGAGAGGGAATCCGAGTGTTAGGATACGCGTTACAGGTTAGGTTTGGCCGATAGGGAACCTTGCCATTGATTTAGGATGCTTATGTGTTGATTTAGAGGTTTCTTGAGTTGTGTGTTGTATGCCGAGATGATAACTTCACTAATTTGACCTTACACTAATAATTGACTATTTAATTGAAACCAAATCCCAATTGATGAGTCCGATGACATGTTAAATGTTTGATAACTGCATGATTGTAGCGTAGGTAACTATCTTTTGCTTGATTGATTAACATTTGCTTATTAATTGCTTGTTTGACTTTTGAGTTGACTTTCTGTTGACTTTTGATTGTTTGACCATTTTGACCATAGAAACTAACTAGGGTGCATGATCCTTTCTAGATCTTGAGTTCGCCTTGGTTCTGTCCGTGGATCCTTGGATCGATACTCGGTCTTACCAATCACACTATTATCCGACCGGTTCACTTCCGTTTGTATGTTTGATGATCGTTTTATTTATAAAATTATTACTTGACTGATTGCACACTATGATCACACACATCAAGTTTTTGGAGCCGTTGCCGGAGATTCACTTAGGCACTTAGGATTTAATTGATTGTGTTTGTGTGCTTAGTTAGTTTTTATTTGTTTCTTTTTAATAAACTTTTCAAATGAATGTCCCATACAAGATCATCTAAATCCCCCTCTTTGAGTACTTTGAAGAACCCGAGCGCTACTTGCACACTCGCCTAAGAGACTTGCTCTCGAGGGTGAGGACTTCCACTTCCGTTCCTTTCTCACCCCCTCTTAATTTCTCTTCTTATTCTTCATCTTCTTCTTCTTCTTCTGATTCTTCACCCCCTTCTCCCTCTTCCAATTCTTCTAATTCATCTACTTCCACGATGGTCGATCGACAAAGACGCACCATTCATCTGCTCGCCACCGAAGGGTTTACCGGCATTCGCAATCCGGTCGCCGATGCTACTTTCGGAGACAATGCCAACTCTTGGCAATTCCCCTCGTAGGTCAAGAATGCAATATCTAATGCTACTCAATTCCATGGCTTAGATGACAAGGATGAACCGGGCCATGTCTCGAAATTCACGCAAATATGTCACACATTTAATCTTAAAGGCCGAGACTTGGACTCAGTTTGTCTCTAGCTTTTTCCATTCTCCTTATCCGGACGCGCCTCCTCCTGGTTCAATAATCTCGAGCCCAATTTTATCCATAACTGGACGGGGATGCGCGATGCTTTTCTAGCCAAGTTCTATCCACCTTACCCTGCTACTCGAGCGCGCGATCAGATTCACTCCTTTCGCAAGGAGGATGATGAGGCATATCATGCCGCATGCTCGAATGGGAGCATTTTAATACACTCCTGGTCACTTGCCCTCGCCACGGTATGAATGATTGGGATTTGGTTGAAAAGTTCTACAGTGGTCTCACTCCCGTGATGAAACGCACCTTCAGCACTGTTGCTGGAGGCCACATGATGGAGATGAAGACTCTTGAGGAGTGCAAAGACCTCTTCAACTCTTTTTCTAGGGCCGAATTAGAGACAACAAGAAACTCTAGGAATTCAAATCCTAGAACCACTAACACCCCGCCTTCTTCTATTTCTAGGTGTGTTTATCAGGTTAATTCTGATAGTGGTTTGATGTCTACTATTGAGTCCTTGGAAAAGGAGGTGAAGGAGATGAAAATGAGCCTAAACCGTTGCGACATCTACCGTGGAGGGCATGACTCTGTCGACTGCCCTGTCACATCCAGGAGCGGATCGACTCCATTAATAACTGTTGGGGAAGATCTTATCAAAATGACAACCGACCCTTTTATAATCAAAGCTCCAATTGGAGAAATTAAAACTCGGGCGCCAGCAATAATTCTAACTGGCGTAGCGGGAACTCGGGCGGTTATCAACAGAGGCAAGGCCTCTTTCCTAATTCTTCCAATGATCAGAACCGACCCGCTCTTTCTTCTTCTACTCCCCCTTCTAATTCTCATGCTGATCAGGACATTGCTGCTCAATTGGCAAATCTGACCAAAATCGTCCTTCAAACTCAAGCTGATGATAAGGAGATCAATCTGAAGTTTAATGGCCAACAAGCTCAACTGAATAGCCTTGAAAAGCAAGTCCATGATCTTAAAACGAAAAACAATAAGCGTCCTCCCGGTGGTCTTCCTAGTGACACCGTGGATAATCCTAAACCACCGTTCTTCAAACATCACATGAAAGCCACATCTACACGCAGTGGTCGACAACTTACACCAACACCGCTCGCGCCAATTGTTGAAGAAGATGAGGAGCTCATTGATGAGGAGATTGTTTGTGAGGAACCACCCTTGAAGTCGAAACCACCAGTTAGTGAGGTGAGTGATAAAAATTTAAGTGAAGCTACTCCCGATAAGGGAAAGTCACTGGTTTCTAGTGGTAAGCCAAAACCACCATATCCTGATCGGGGTAATTGAAACTGCGAAGCAGAACGGTTCACCAAGTTCCTTGACCTCTTCAAACAGTTAAAGGTGAGCCTTCCCTTCGTTGAGGCACTTCAACATAATGCCAAGTATGTCAAATACTTGAAGAGTTTGCTTTCAAGTAAGCAAAAGTTGGAGTCGTGCCTCAAAGTGAATATAAACTCAAAGTGTTCTGCCATGATTCAGAATAAGCTGCTAGAGAAACTGGATGACCCTGGTTTCTTGACACTTCCTTGAATTCGGTAGCTCTTATGTATCAAATGCACTTGTAGATCTCGGGGCAAGTATTAACTTGATGCCCTATTCCCTTTACAAAACATTAGGATTAGGCGATCTAAAAGTCACCCGTATGTGCATCACTATGGCGGATCGCTTCACTTGTTATCCACGCGGGATTGTGGAAAACGTACTTGTTCAAATTGACAAGTTCCTGTTTCCCATGGATTTCGTAGTGCTTGACATGGAGGCGGATAGCGAGGTCCCGATCATTCTAGGATGTCCGTTCTTCAGAACCGCAAAGGAAAACATAGATTGCTTTGTGGGAACTATCACATTGAGCGTAGATGGAGAGACAGTGTCATTTAGAGCTGTCAAATCAAAGAAATCTGTGGTAGATGAGGTGAAGGAAGATGAAGCGTATGACGCCGAGCTCAATGATATTTGTGTGCGTGTGGGAAAGGCCAAGTGTGAGGATGATCGAGGAAAGTCGAAGGTTGTTGGGGAGGGAAGCCCCGATCCACACTTTTAGACTTCATAGAGTGGTAGATTGTCGGGTGAAACTCCCGATTGTAGAGTTTTGTATATTGAGTCTTCCGTTTGCGTCGTTTTGTTCTTTGAGTCATTTCCGTGTCAAAACCTTACATTCGTTACGCAAGTCTTACGTTTATCTGAAACTAGACACATTCATCTTACGGAATCCCAAATTTCAGGTCAATCCGAGTTCATGCGTGAGAGAACCATAGCGGAGGAGATAGGCGAATTTCATCACCAGAGGCAAAATTTCAATAACTTTCTGTTCCCTCTAAATGGCACGAGTCGCGCAAGTAACTCCTCTCCCCCAGCGTGTAGCGCACAAGCTTACCCATATGGCATTTATTTTTCTTAGTGAGGCGGTACGCGCAGGATGTCTCCACATCTTGCGCGGTGCCCTAGATCCAGGATTCACACGACCCTCTGATCTTATGCGCTACGCGCAAGATCTGGTCTCAAGCTTCGCGGTAGGCGTCATTCCACTAAAAACGCAGAAAGTATACCCCCTTTCGGGGGGTTGTTCTCTTTCCAACCACCAACCGCCACCTACTTCTCGACATCCACCTATCGCCACCTACTCCCACCATCGTCTACCACCGTTGACCACCACTCATCATCATCGAGCGCTACCAACACCGATCGCCAGTCACTCCACCGCCATCGTCGCTGACTCTCCACCGCCGGACATCTTCCTCTTCCGACCGATCTCTCTCACTCGAGTAAACCTCTCTTTCTCTCTCATCTTATCTCTCTCTCTCTATTGACCACCCACTACCTCCGATGTGTTGGATATTGGATGTCCGATCATCGATAAAAGTCAACGTTACTAATAAAAGGTATGATCCAAAGAGTTACACTTTGGAAAGCAACTAATCTAATATCTAAAGTTGTTAGATATTAATTAATTCACGATAAACGGTTTTTAATGGAACTAGTGATTTATTATTATAGAGATAATAATAAATGGTGATTTGTTATTTATGAAATAATAAATGTGGATTTTATTATTTATAAAATAATAAAATGAAGTGGTAACTATTATTTGTAATATAATAATTGGTGACTTTATTATTTGTGAAATAATAAAGGTAAAAGATGAAAAGAAATTAATTATTTGATAATTAATTTAAATAGATATTTTTTTTTGAATTTGAATTCTGAATTATCTATTAATTATTAATTAAATAGATATTCTTTGAAATTTGAATTTCGAATTATCTATTTATTAATAATTGAAAAGGTTATAATTAAATAGTTAATTATACTTCAAGGGTTTTAAGAATTATTGTAATTCCAGCCATTATAAATAAGCAGTCAGGGGTCTCATTTATAGACACACAGATTCAGAGAATTCTCTTGAAACCCTAATTCTCCACCTCCACCACCGTCGCCCCACTTCCGCCGCCGGCTCCCCTTGCCGACGACCGGCCACCGCACCACCTGCTGCCGCCGCATCCGTCATCGGAGAGCCACCAAGGATCGGCCGGACCTACTGCCGAAACCAAGCTCGACTTCTGGAACCCTAGTGTAACGCCCGGTTTTCAGATAAGGAATGACCTAGATGCTTATATCAATAAGAGGAAAACCCAGGATACCTCGATAAACGCATCGAGATGAGTTGAACAAATCCCGAGCCTAGAAAATGTTATCTCACGATTATGTTCGTTGGAGAATTTAGAGTCAAATGGAAGATACACGCTAATTAAGAAGCATTGGAAAGGGCCAAATTCTCAACACCTCCTTTGGAAATGAAACCAATAGGGTTAGATAGAGAATTAAAAATCATGAACATAGGCGAAAACCGCGTGCGAAACGGAGTTCGAACGAAGCGGGAAATCACGAAACAATATTAACCGGTCGATGGCGAGTCACAAGGACACGCGTCAGACGAGCTGACACGTGTCAGCAGCAGCAGGTGAGTCAGCAGCCATGTGGCGAAGCCACGGAAACTTGTGAACCGCCTCGATCCTCGCGCCACGCGAGGAACCACCATGAAGGGTGTCGCGCCACACGAGGAACCCCTTGGACAGCCTATAAATGGCAGCCTCGGGCAGCTCATTCCCATCACTCTCTGGTCCATTTTACACTCAAATACCCCTCTAGACTCATATTGGAAGAAGTGAGGTGTTCAGGAAACACCGGAAGGCTCTCAGGAAGCTCTCGGTTCACGTGTAAAGTCGGTGGTGCGGGAAATCCTTAAAGTGATAAGTAGAGGTTCTGGCCGGTTGAAGGTGAGTTCTTTGAGCCCCCTCCTTAACTGTTTTAATGTTTTGGGGCCTGATATGCATACGCTATAGGGTGTTGTTATGTTAAACGTATTTCATGTAAATACGTAGGGGTTATGCTGAAATTGTGAAAATAACTAAGGTTATTATGGATAAATGATATGAGATCATAGATAAACGTATTTAGGTATTAAATATGTAATGATTAAGATATTGATTATTATATTGATGGTTTTTGTTATACTTTGTGGTATTAAGATAATGCCAGCCTTATTTTAAGTGTTGAGGGTGTCGGGATTATCATCTGTTATGATGAGGGTATGCTTCCATGTATTGAAAGTGTGGTGGGCCGGTGGCTGGGTTCGCCCTACATACGCCCTATATATAAGCACCGTCATTATAATGGAAGTATATTTAAGTCAGACCTATGAGAAACCGATCCGGTGGAAACAATGCTTAAGATAAACCAATATTGTTTCAATATTACTAAGTGTGATGGGTTGTGGGTTGGTTAAATAGGTATGTGTACCTATAAGTATTGTGAATCTTTGTAAGACAGGTGGTCTTAACAAAGAATAAGTTCGGGATATGGTTTTAGTCATATACGAACAATGTTGAAGGTAACTGATTCTAAG
>WOUH02000017.1:1794777-1806560 GCA_009936405.2 Stevia rebaudiana
ATAGGGGGTGTGTATTATGTGAACCCGCTTTTATCGTGTGAACCAATTAACTAAATCTAGACCACATGTCTTATTTAATTATTAACACATGTGTGACTGATATTAAACTTGAATATTTTAATAACACATGTGTACTGTACACTTGTGTTATTAAATATTCAGGTTTAATATCAGCCACACATGTGTTAATAATTGAATAACACATGTGGTCCAGATTTAGTTAATTGGTTTACACGATAAAAGCGGGTTCACATAATACACATCCATTATATATAAATATATATATTCATTTTCCTGACTCTTTCCAATTAATTGTTTACTTATTAAATTTAGTCATGAATATGAATAATTAATATATTATTAATCAAATAAATTTAATATAAAATTATTTATGGATTTCCTAAAGATCACAATTTCAAATTATGTTCGATAAAGAGCAATAATGTACCAAAAGTTAATTTTTTATAAGTGATTTGCAAAAGTTTTCAAATATTTTGTATGGCTCGATGGTTTGAGTAATAAAATACAACCGTGGAGATTAAAAAAAAACTAGTTTTAGTACTCTTTTCACATGTGTTAATATAAATCCCAATTAACCTCAGAAAAAGATATTTAAATGTCCAAATACCATTGAATTGAATAAACTATTATCAAGCATAACAAAATTCACCACTGTGAAAATGTTTTAATAAATATGTTTAACACAATTTATAATTGTTAAGTTAAAATTCATTTAAAAAATGTATATCTTAACTTTTGTATATGGCAACACATTAAATAATACCTGAAATATATAATGTGGGTGGGTTGCTCCCCACTAACATGCTTTGATCATATATACTAATATTTTTCACAATAAACCAATAAGCTGTGTTTGTGAATTGGTAGAGTAAATTTTCATTTCAACACCAGACTTGCATGTCAGGCTACTTTTTTGTAATTTTACTTCTTTTTCTGTTCAACTCAATTTCTATGTTGTTTCTGTTTTTCATTTTACGATTTGCGTACTACATTTACGTGTCTGTTATAAGTATGAACGTGTAGCTGGTTCATCACAATTTGATATGTTTTGTTTAATCGTAAAGCATCAACATGCATTTCTTTTTGGTGGTTGATATCATCGTGCGAACACGTGTTTTATACTATTTTATAAATTTTTTAGCAAGTTTCTAATTTTCACGTTTTTTGCTTGCGTTTACATTTTTGTTAATATTTTTTACGATTGCATTCTCCTTTTTGTTTAAATTTTATAAGAATCGGTTTGGCCCGTTCCATAGAGTGTGGTATATTCGATCTTCATAACCGAATCACCGTAACTTCATATGTTTATTTTGAACTTAACTACGTTAACATCATTGATTTGACACGTCTAATGAAGTTCTATTGAGAGGTTTTTATAAATTATTATAACACCACTTATGTGATGTAATAGTTTTTTTTATCTAAGTTTCAATCTCCACAATAAATCCGTCAAGTCGAGACGCAACGTGCGAGTAACTTTTTAGTTACATTACATTTATTTTACTTCGTGTAACACACGAGATTATAACATTAATCAACTAATAGGTAAGATCACGTTGAGAATAATAATTATAATGAAAACCTAATAAAATAATATCTTCTAATCATGGTACAATATAGATAACCAAGATATTATCTCTAACAGTTACCCACATTCAGAAAGGAGGAAATTAATACTAAAACGAAAAGCAATGAACATGTTTGTGTAAGAAGAACATACGATCTAAAATAAATACCAGAAAAACTCATAAAAATGTAACCACTAAGAAACATTAACCAGGTAGGATGATGGAAGAGTTACGGTCAAAGTTATGATGAAAAAGCTTTGATATATAACGACTAGCATGAAAGCTCCTGCTACAACGCTATGACTTAAGACAACGGCGACCCGACAATAAGGGATTAGATCAGTAGTATATATACTTAACCGGTACCGTAGGTTGAGTACCGATACCGAAACGTTAAAAAGTGAATGCCTGGTTTCAGTTTTGCTGGTTTGATACGTGTTGGGTACCGGTAGCACTAAAAATACCAAAATCAATGAGTACTGATACCAAAAACATGAAGAAAGAAAAAAATAAATACCAGTACTAAAATAGTGTTCAGTCGGTACTGGTTTGGTATAGATATATGTTGAAAACTACCTCTGAGTTGATCTCGAGCTTTAAAAAAAGCTCGAATCAAAACGTGCTAAAGCTCTAGCTCGAAGTCACATAAATAAAACAACCTAACTGCTAGCCTAGTCAAGCTCGGCTTTGTCTCTGTTCGTTTCGTTTGGACCATGGTTGTAATCAGTGACGGATCCCGAGTTTTAAGTAAGTGAGGGCAAAACAAATGGACTGAGTTAACTCATGTCTGGTTTAGGTTGGCTAAAAACAAGTTGGTGTCGTAATGATGGGTGAATACATATCATACTTATTTACTTAAGTATACCGTAAAAGCTATTCATATATAAACTTACTCAGTGACAAAAGGTTTTCAACCTAATGGTACCAAGATATTAGTAGTAAAATATTACTTTGTAGTGGTAAAGGTTCATTGATGATAAAATTGTGTAGATTATAGAATTAGATTAGTATCAGTTTGTCATTCGAAAATAATATATTTACACAATGATTGATCAATGTATAAATTGTTCAAAATAATCATAAATCAATTGACTAATTCAACAAGATCCTCTCATCCATTAAAATACTAAATGCTTATTAATTATGATTAATACGTAATACTCTGAATTAGTCAATAATAGTATCCTGTATGATGATTATGATTAATATCAAATACTTTTAGTTACTTATGATTAATTTAAGGGGTTTAACAGAAAAAACGTAAAGATTAATAATAAGTTCAATAACCAAAGATCTTAACTTTAGGGATATATATAATTTTAAACTAGAGTAAATTGTCGTTTGCATCCCTGTGGTTTCACCATACTATCTATTTGAATACAAATTTTTCATTTTTCATCTATTAGCACTCTGTGTTTTGCATTTTTCTTCCGTTTGAGTCCTTTTTGACTAACGGGGTTAGATTTTTCTGTTAACTTTTCTAAGAAGACTAAAATACCCCTATGGACTCAAATAGATATATTTTTATATAACCTCATAATATAATTTAAAACCTCAAGGGACTGAATATGTAATTACTCAAAAACCTAATCCCCAAATCTCAAAAACAATCTTCAAGTCTCTCCAACTCTCTCTCCCTCTCACACACAAACACACACCACCTCTCTCTTTCTCCATAGATTTGCAGACATAGACATTAGAGCTTTCAAATTAATTTATGCTCCTAAATTTTCAGAAATTCAAACCATGGAATTTCAACCTCTGAGAAACACCAGATGGAGCTCGGATATGTAAAGTAAAGCATAACAAGAATCGGTTATTCATATTTCGAATCTGCGTAATCAAAATTTGATGAGAGAAAAACGATTTTAACCTAAAGAGAGAGAGATTGAAGAACGTTGAAGTGAATTTTGAAATCTGATTACGAGAG
The DNA here is from genome assembly GCA_009936405.2 of Stevia rebaudiana. Lineage (NCBI taxonomy): Eukaryota > Viridiplantae > Streptophyta > Magnoliopsida > Asterales > Asteraceae > Stevia > Stevia rebaudiana. The sequence continues at coordinate 1,798,297 of WOUH02000017.1, forward strand.
GGAAATTAAAGTGGGCTCTGATAATCTCCTTCTTCGTTCTTAGATTGTTGCCGATTCACCGTAAAAACAAAGAAAAAAAAAACCCAACTTGCTTGTCTTCTTGTGTTATGTTTTTAAACGATGAGTTCATGTATTGTTTTTTATTTTCTTTCTATTTTTTGACTTTCTTCTCTTGTTCTTGTTGTTTAACACATAAAAGCATATGTTCGAATTGTTGTAAACAATGCTTCCTTTTGGATGATAGTGGATGGGGTGGGTTTCAGATCTCGGAGTCCACCTTCGCTAACCACCTGAACCACTGTTTTCCCCCAATTTAATTAGGCTTTTGCAACTCGTTTTTCCGGTAGATCTGAAAAAGATGGACATGATAATGGTCGATGGGGAGACAGGGAAACTGAGGGTGGCGGTCATGTTTCCGGTTTCATAGTAAAGTTAGATGGTCGGTGGGTTGGCCGGCGTTGGTGTTAGGCGGCGGTGGGTGCAAGTGAGGTGGGTTGATTGTGGTGGTGTTGCCGGCGACGTGTGGTGGGTTCGCAGTCGAGCATGTCAGGAGATAGTGGTGGTGTTGTAGGAGACGAGTGGTGGTCGTGGTGGTGGCCGTCGTTGGTGTTGGGCGGTGGTGGCTGTGGGAGGGCGGAGGAGTTCATGTAGATGCAGAAACAAAGCGTGAGGGAGAGAGATGGTTATGATATGTTATACTTTATACCCTCATAGTTTAGAGTTTAGGCTCTTTTAGTTAAAGCTTTATAAACCATTAAACCATTAAACCATTTGAGTCCATAAGGGTATTTTAGTCTTTTTTTATTAAAAGTTAACAGAAAAATCTAACTCCGTTAGTGATTTGGACTCAAACGGATGAAAAATGCAAATCACAGAGTGCTAATTGATGAAAATGAAAAGTTTGTATCCAAATGGATAGTATGGTGAAACCACAGGGATGCAAACAACAATTTACTCAAAGAAAATCAAATAATGACAAACCTTATATTCTAAAATGAGAATAAGAAAGATGAAGATTATCTTGAAAACGTAATTATATCATGCTCACAAATGAGTTTCCATATAAGAAGGAAAAAAGAAAAATAGTTTTTGTTATGAAACAAAGAATGAACATATAATTATTACTAATATATATACTCATAGAAGAAATTTATTTATAGTTAGTTTTAATTGAAATAATATATATGCAAAATTAATGTATTTTATATATGAAATTGTTAATAAGAGAGTATATATTTACGGAATTAACTTAAATTAGTTTATTAATGGTAAGTGAGATATGGCTTAAAAAAGTGTCATATGACACTAAAAACCTTGTTTTATTAAAATAGTGAGATATTTTTTAATGTGAAAATTACTATTTATTGTGTTTTTCGGTTTTCGTGGAAGATGTGTTTCGTGATTCCTTTGAGGTTTATCAACGTGTAAATGTGTAATTAATACTGTAAATGTTTGTTACAAGATGTCTCTAGCTAATTCCACCCGATTGCTCAAAACTCGGGGTTTTGCCCCCTTTGTGTTTGAACCCTCGTTCCCCTTTTTATAACCCTCCTCCAAAACCCTTCCGGGAATCCATCCGTCTAATTTCATCTTTAATATAACCAATTTACGCTCTAAATATTCAATTTAGGGCTGGATGTTGATCATTGTGCGATGATTAACATGAATTCACATGAGTTGAACTACCTAGTCTACCGTTATCTTCATGAATCAGGTATGTCCTTACTTCAGTTTCCATCTTTTATTGTTTGATTGCTTTGTTTTGTTGCATAATTTAGAGGATATGTTATTTATATACGATTTCAATTTGTTGGAGTTTGATATGTTGCCTGCCGATAGAATTTGTTTAGGTTACTGAACATTTTATTTTGATACGGTTCTTTTCAATTTTGGAGACATCTCGTAATGCATGAGCTAAGGAGGTTAAAATTACGTAATGATGATAGTCATATACATGAAGTTTAATTATTAAGAATGATGATGTGGATTTAGAATCGATTGACTAAGACTACGAGTCCAAGATTGAGAATCAATGGTTGAATTCTATTAGCCATTCGTGAAGAGGAAGGAATCTCGTAATTGAGCTAATGTGTGTGAGAGAGAATTAGGGAAGAAATCTGTTATTTCATTTCACAAACTGCTACATTCACTTGACTCTCTATTTTTACATTTGGCTTCTTACTTACTTCTTTCTTCATACCCTCACACATCACACATCCTTGAAGCTTTATCGGGTATATGATACCTCTAGGAAACCTGGAGGGTTCAAGCCGCTTGTACGCGACGGTGTATGCTTTGAACCCGAGGCCTCCAACATCGTCTACCCTAATAATTATTAACAACTTCTAACTGACTTTTAATCTCTTTAACTTCATACTAATGGTATTTAAACAATTCCACATGTTACTGCATACCAATTGATTGAACGAATCAGGCCTTTTCTTGCTCTTTTTTGTTTGAATTTTTTTTTTCTGGTTACGTATGCTTGTAGTTTGGTAAGTTGCTGACAGATAGATTCTCTGTTTAGGACTAAGCTACTAAAACTTATTAGACTTATTTAGCTTTTCCAGATGTAGTTTTGCTTTAAAAGATTGTCTGTGTGGTTGCACAACCATTTTATTAAGGATATACACATTACTTGAGGCTTGAAATGCAAACTATGATCTCTGTGAACATAAATCACTTTCCTTTTTTTCTTTCTTTAAGGATATAGATTTTACTTGAGACTTTAAATGAAAACATTCGCTATAATGTACATAAATCAGTTTACTTAACATGAATATAAATTGCATAATAAGAAGAACGTGAACTATCATTTTAATCAGGCTACTATATTTAGAATTCTATTGATTTTAACCTCTAGGTTATTTCAGGCTTCACACATACTGCATTCACATTAGGCTATGAGGCTGCACTGAATAAAAGTACAATTGATGGAAATTTAGTTCCACCTGGTGCTCTTATAACATTTGTGCAAAAGGGAATTCAGTATCTTGAGCTAGAAGCAAATCTAACATGCGTAAGCGCGTTTACAACCTTTATTACATGCGGGCAATTGCATATCTAAACTTGTAAAATTCATATTTTGTTAAATCATGCTTAAGGAGCTTTGTACAATATGCATTGAAAACTTGTGTTTTGAGGAAGTAAACAGTTTTAGAAGTTTAGAGGGGGATGTATCATATATGCAATTCGCCCTCATTACATTTGCTGGATATGATGTTTTAGTCTGTTTGATTTACGCGGTTGTTTGTTTTTTAGAATGATTCTGATATCGATGAAGATTTCTCATTCATACAACCAATTGATCTTATCACAAAAAATGTTTATGAGCTACAACAAATGATCAAAGAGAAGAAGCAAAATCTTCAAAAAACTAAAAACAGTGAAAAAAACAGAGACAATAAAGAGCAAGAGCAGGAACTTTCTCGAGAAAAGGAGAAAGAACATGTTAAAGAAAGGGAGAAGGAAATCGAACTGGAACATGCTAAAGAAAGAGAAAAGGAACGCGTACGTGCTAGAGAAAGAGAAAAGAAAATTGAAATGGAGATTCACCAAGAAAAAGAACAACAAATAAGGGACAAAGAACGTGAATTGGAGAAGGAGAAAATAGAGAGGGAAAAAGATAAGACTAAACAAAAAGAAAAGAAAAATGAGGATCTTGCTGATGTCAGACGTGACGAGGATAAAATACGAGTCCAAGATGAAGAACATGTGATTGCGGAAGGTAATGTACTTTTTTTGAAAAAAGAGTTATTTGTGTATATAGTTGGCTATATATTCATATATTGTCATATTACATAAAAAGTAACCAACTTTGGTCATGTTAACCATCTTTGTTTTTACCCATACATATTCCAAACTTTTCTCTTTATGGTGATCTGACCCAGTTATCCAGTCAATAATGACGTGTCATTGACTTCCTTTTATGACATGCTGCTAATGTGGTGCTTGAGAACTGTTTAACTTGGAAGATTATCCTAAATGAAAACTCAGACTAAAGTTTGTGTTAGATGATAAGTAGCCCGATATATGGCCTAATGGGCTTTTGGGTTTAATTAGGTCGCTGATTATGCTTTTAAAGCTGTATGTTCTTGTTAATAAAGCAATTAGAGATCATCTGTTATATACAATGGCAGGTTGTTGCATCATTCTGCAATTTTTTATAATTTATTTTTAATAATTACTCATTAATATTTTTCTTGCTATGTGAAGTTGGACCGGAACCAATGGAAATCGACCAGAATTCAGTATCCATGTCTGCTCTTATTCCCAACTCTGATGTGACTGTTTTAAAAGGTCATACTTCTGAGGTCTGTAAAGCCCTAATCTCTGAAACTTTGTTTAACAATTTTGTATCTGTTTCTTGTAATATATCATATTGACACAGTGCCTGAATATATGAATTCACATTTTTGTTTGAGGGAAGTGGGATCACTGATTGTGTTTGTTTTCTAGTGATTTCAAAACCATGAGGAATTTTTGTCAAATGAGTAAATTTAATGAGTAGTGATGATTTGTGTTAGATTATATTGATTAGAACATTATAATTTGGTATTCAGTATATTTAATAAATGTAGCATATTAACAAACAAGCAATTTTGTTCCCATCAGAATTTTAGAAACGAAAAGGAGAATACACGATGGTAGTTTAGTGACAGTCAAAATATGGTAACATTGCAACTTTTACTAATAATAGTGAAAGGAGTTTAATTTATAATTTGAAATCTAAAATCAATAGTTAAGGTACATAATATTTAAATTTAAAATCCACAAATAATATAATAGTGAAATTAGTGAGTGATTAATCAACTATGAATTATATGTTACAGGTGTTTGTATGTGCATGGAGTCCAGCTGGGTCTCTTTTGGCATCCGGGTATGTGCACTTTTTTGAAAAAATTATTTATGAATATGTGTATTGTCAAATTCAGTTTAAATCAAAAGCTAGATTCCAATTTTGGATTTGAATTACAAATTTATAGATCTGGAGATTCCACAGCTAGAATCTGGACCATTGGTGATGGATCTGATTCACAAAAAGATGTTGCTGTGTTAAAGCACTACAGAGGTAGAACAAATGATAAGAGTAAAGATGTAACCACACTTGACTGGAATGTGAGTTCTTACTGCAAGATTCTAATTTTATACTCATGTTCTTGAATCTTTTTTGTTAGTTTTGGTTTAAGTAAATTATCCCTCTATGATTTCCCTTTTGGTCCATAGGTATCATAAATTAATCTATTTTTGATACTTAGAGATCAAAAACTGATATTTTTCTGGTAATCTATTTTAGTGGTTTTTATGGGCCTAACTGTTAATGTATGTAGGGTGAGGGTACACTACTTGCAACTGGTTCTTATGATGGTCAAGCCCGAATATGGAGTAAAGATGGTGAGTTTTCTTGAATTTAAAAAATAAAAAGGTTCTTTTATATGATTTTTTACTTTTTATTTTTTAAATTATTTAGGAGAGCTGGTAAGTACATTAGCAAAACATAAAGGGCCAATATTCTCTTTGAAATGGAACAAAAAAGGAGATTATCTTCTAAGTGGTAGTGTGGACAAAACTGCAATCGTATGGGACATTAAAACTGGAGAATGGAAGCAACAATTTGAATTTCATTCAGGTGATTTTTTATCTACTTTTTAATAAATTTATATGTTTAGTTTTATATCTTTTGTTATAAATGTGATGTTTGCAGCACCTACTCTTGATGTTGATTGGCGCAATAATGTCTCGTTTGCAACGTGTTCAACTGACAACATGATTTATGTTTGTAAAGTTGGAGATAATCGACCTGTAAAAACGTTTGTGGGGCATAAGGTTTGTTTTAGTTTGTTATTAGCTCTTTTGCAACAAAATCTTTTTTCTTTTTTGAAATTTGCGTTTGTCTATTATCTTAAAATGTTCTCGAATATTACTTCAGGGTGAAGTTAATGCTATCAAATGGGATCCTACTGGTTCACTTTTGGCTTCATGTTCAGATGATTCTACTGCTAAGGTGATTGTTTTTTTTTGTTATTTTGATGTGTTAGGGGCGTAAGTCTTTTTACTGAATAATATTTCATCAAATGGTTTTAAACTCTCTACTGTATGGCGTATGCTTGCATTTCTCATCTAGGGTGCCTAGGCCAGTAGTCCTGTAAACAAATGGTAAAATATTCGACGTGAAGTTTGTTGTTCGTTTATCTAATAAATGAACGAACATCAACAAATGTTTTTGTTTACACGAACGGACATCAACGCATGTCTGGTTTATTTTTTTGATGTGCACAAATGTTTGTCTATTTACGATTGGTTATGTTATTGAAGTTTATATGTAAATTTAACCTGTTTTTTAATCATTTCATGGTATTTAGAAATGGATATTATTGTTTATTTTAAAACATTGGATATTGCTATAAACGGACACAAACGAGCCCTTGTTCATGCTTGTTCGTTAAGCGTTCAACCTGTTCACGAACGCTAACCGAACGAAAATTCTTGTTCATGTTCATTCTTTAAGTATTATATGTGTTAAAAACAATTCACCAACGCAAACGAGCATATACCATTTTAAAGATAATAATCAAGATTCTTAATCTCCAACATAAAACATATTAATCACCTTAAATAAATATAAAGTTAAACATTTTATATAAAAAATCATTAACATAAAAAGTTTTGGTCAACTTGAAATAACAATTATAAACATAACAAGTTAAGATAATAACTAAACATTAAAAATTTAAACATATAAACACATTTTATGAATGACATAAACAAACAAACGTAAACGAACACCTTACCGATCGTTCACGAACACATATGAACAAACGTGACCTCTGTTCATGTTCATTTTCTAAACAAACGAACACAAACGAACTTCTAGCCGAACGGTTCACGAACTGTTCGTCAAACGTTTAGTTCAATTACTACCCTATGTGAACTATAATTTGGATAATTTTTTTACTTTTAACTAGTGTTCTATGTGTTCATTTATGCTCGTTTATGTCATTTATGTTTGTTTATGTTCATTTGTGTCACGACTGAACACAAACGAATACAAACACGTTCTTTCTCTTAACGAACACACCTGAACAAGAAAATTCATTGTTTTAAATGTTTGCGTTCTTTCGTTTGTTCGGTGAAAGTTAAACTAACAAACGTGCACATGCTTCCATTCGTGTTCGTTTACAAGCCTGAGGGATGCCTGATGGAAATATACTGAACTTTTAACAATAATTTTTTTTTTTCAAATAGATGGTTTATTTAATAGTTACTTAAATTAATCATGCTGTAGATATGGAGCATGAAGCAGGATACCTGCTTGCATGATTTAAAGGAGCATACAAAGGTACACCATAATAACATATTTTTATACTTCTGATTATATTTTGTGTTATCTCTAATATTATTATTTTAATGTGCAGGAAATATATACCATCAGATGGAGCCCAACAGGTCCAGGAACTAATAACCCTAACCAGCCATTAGTGTTAGCAAGGTAAATACTATTTTTTGCTTTATATTTTCATCATTTATAATATTACTAATATTATAATTTGAGTATGTTTTAAACATTATATATAAACTTTAGCTTCATATTAATGTTTTTGAATCTTTAACAGTGCATCATTCGACTCTACAATCAAGCTATGGGATGTGGAAACTGGAAGCCTTCTTCACAGCCTAGTTGCCCACGGGTACGATATTTATATTATTAACATTTTAGCCTTTTATTTTAATTCCCAATATAATCTTTGTACCTTCTGCCACTTATTTGGTTTTTTAAGAACAATCTCTACTTTGTTTAAAAGGGTTAACTGTTTAGTGTTACAGATAATACCAGATGCCATGTCAGCATTTTAACTCTGTACCGGGTCAAATTTATTTAATGTCGAACCTTTAAAGTTAGCTACCATATTTTTTGAGACTCATAGTTTTTTCAGATCCAAAAAAGTTAATTAGTGTTTAAATTTAACAATTTACCCATTAACTTTCGCTTTTGCAACAGTTATTTCCCTTAACTTTAATGACTTGTTAAAAATACCATTTTAACATGTTGAACTGGTTAAATTGCTTAGTTTGACCAGACCAAGTTTATTTATGGGTTACTGTTGGAAAAACCGACCAACTTTCAACCTTTTATTTGTTTTTATTCCTTAGCCTTTTCTTTTATGATAGTTGTTGTGCACCTTAACTTTTGTTTTATATATTTTTTTAATCTGAATTATTGAGGACACTTATCACTAATTTAGGCCATCTAATTATTGCCCCCC
>WOUH02000017.1:1807944-1819961 GCA_009936405.2 Stevia rebaudiana
ATCTTCATATCCCACCTCCGCCGGAGATCCGCCAACCTCCCACCGACGATCTTCCCATCACTCCCGATAATCGGCCATCTTTACCTTATAAAACCACCGCTCTACAGAACCTTAGCTAAAATTTCCGCAAAATACGGCCCAATCCTCCAACTCCAATTAGGGTTCCGTCGTGTCCTTGTCATCTCCTCCCCGTCCGCCGCCGAAGAATGTTTCACAAAAAATGACATCGTTTTCGCCAACCGCCCCAAGATGCTGTTCGGGAAGATCGTCGGCGGCAACTACACCAGCCTTGCTTGGTCGCCCTACGGCGACAACTGGCGCAACCTCCGCCGTATTGCCTCCATCGAGATCTTATCGATCCATCGGCTCAACGAGTTCCACGACATGAGAGTTGATGAAACCCGACTTCTGATACGCAAACTGATGACCTCTTCTTCTTCTCCGGTGACCTTAAAGTTCATTTTGTATGAACTGACATTAAATGTCATGATGAGGATGATTTCCGGAAAAAGGTATTTCGGGAGCGAGAACCCGGAGTTAGAGGAAGAAGGAAAACGATTTAGGGAGATGCTTCATGAGACGTTTGTGCTCGCCGGAGCTTCGAACGTCGGTGATTATTTGCCGGTGTTGAGTTGGTTAGGAGTGAAGGGTTTGGAGAAGAAGTTGATAAAGTTGCAGGAAAAAAGAGATGTTTTCTTTCAGGGATTGATTGAGCAACTTAGAAAATCTAAAGGGACTGAAGATGTAAATAAAAGGAAGACGATGATTGAAGTGTTGTTGTCGTTGCAAGAATCAGAACCTGACTATTACACTGATGCAATGATAAGAAGTTTCGTGCTGGTAACATCTTTTTGTTTCAAAGTTTCAAACTTTCCGTGTTTTTTTGGGTTTGGTTCAATTATTAAAACATGGGGTTTACTTATTGGTTGGAAAGGTAACTGGTTTTGTCACGTAAGAGCATTCGCATTTGGTTCTCTAAAAAAATATGAGTATATTCTCTATATTTTAAAGATTTATTAAAAGTGGTTGTGAGTGAAGGGATATAGAGAAAGTGGTAGATTCTCTATATATAGAGAATTGGAGAAAGAAAATGTAGTGATTCTCTAAATTAAATTAGAGATAGAAAATGTAATGATGTTATTTTAATAGTTTTTTAAAATGGTTGTGAGTGAATGAGAGAGAAACAGATAATGATAAAGGTATGAAAAATTATTATTTAATTGAAAAAAGTACAAATAGAGACGAAAAACCTGATGTGAATGCTCTAAGCAACCATTGAAGATGGTTTTGATAAAATGCATACTGATGGTGAGTGTGTGCGGGTAAAAAATAAGAGAGTAAGGTGGTGTTTTGTGATTAGTAAAATGGTTAAGTGATCTATTATTATTATTATTATTATTATTATTATTATTATTTTTTTGTAAAAAATAAAAAAAATAAACAGAAAAAGATGAAAGCACCCCACTTTTGTGGTTTCAACCACACAGGAATGGACAACACCCACTATTTTCTAATAGGGGTGGTGTTGCAGTGTTTTTGGGTGACCAGGTAGGAACCACGCCCCAACCCACAATGTTATACCGGTCGTTCTTATTACGATATGTTTTTAACTCAATTTTTACACCTCTACTTTATTAGCAAGTTACACGTTTGCCCACTCAACATGTGCACACAAGTGATACGTTCAGATATATAATTTTCAGAGGTCGTGATTGAATTACACGATCTTGATTATGTCAAGGTTAGATTGATGTTTTTAATAGTAATAAAAATAGGTCCTATTTATGGTTAATGTTTGTCAACCAAACAATTGATACCTAGTTGTTTAACCATTAATTAATTTTAAATTGTAAATCACAAAAATCAAGTTCTTAACTAATTTAATTAGGACCATATTAGTTTTTAACCTATATTAGTAAAAAAGTGTTAGTGGATAACCCTGTCAACTGTGTAATAATGCAATAACCTCTAATTTCGTAATATAATCAACTAATGAATGAATATATATGGTCAGGTTCTATTAGCCGCTGGGAGTGATACATCGGCTGGAACCATGGAATGGGTCATGGCACTTTTGCTAAACCATCCGGAAATTTTGAAAAAGGCGCAAAACGAAATCGATAGAGTTGTCGGCAACAATCGTCTAGTCGACGAGTCAGACATAGCCAGCTTACCCTACCTTCATTGCATCATCAACGAGACGTTCCGAATGTATCCTGCGGGCCCTTTACTTGTTCCACACGAGGCGTCGAGTGATTGTGTTGTTGGTGGCTATAACATCCCACGTGGGACAATGCTTCTTGTTAACCAGTGGGCCATACATCATGACCCGAAGGTGTGGAACGAGCCAAAAGTGTTCAAACCAGAAAGGTTTGAAGGGTTAGAAGGCACACGAGATGGGTTCAAGCTTTTGCCATTTGGGTCTGGAAGGAGGAGTTGTCCGGGTGAGGGTTTGGCGATTCGAGTTCTTGGGATGACTTTGGGTTCGATTATTCAATGCTTCGATTGGGAACGAATGAGTGAAGAGTTAGTTGATATGACGGAAGGTCCGGGGCTCACCATGCCTAAAGCTGTACCGTTGGTAGCCAAGTGCAAGCCGCGGCTCGAGATGAAGGATCTAATATCCGGACTATGAGTCGATTGATTTATTTGAATACAATTAGTTGGTGATGGTTTGGTTTTCCCGTTTCTAGCCTTTGGATTGCGAGTGATATATAGTCTTAATCAAAGTTGGAAAACTTATATAACAGATGCGGTTTAAATATACAAACAGTAATTTTATTGTAGTTCGATTATCTATGTTACGGATTTTCTGGATACGCAATAAACCATCTAGCAGTTTATTTTGCTTGTAAAAAATAAAACTAAAAGTTCACTTTTCATATAGTAGCTGAGTCTGCTTCAGGTATGAATAATATATTTAAAGTTGGTTCGTTAAAAATTATACTTGAAACGAGTTTAAGTAAGCTTAGTTTTGAGTTTTATATACCAATTTTAATGTTACTCATGCGAGCCTAAACAAACTATTAATATCAATATTAGGAGCATCTTCATTGGAGAATCACAAAATAATGGGGAATTGGTAAATACTTGTGTACCGTTGATTTTTAGTATAAAGAATTAATTCAGTACAAAAAAAATTTATTCAGTACAAAAAAACAATCTAGTAAAATAAAAAATAATCAAATAAAAAAAATAATTCAGTACAAAAAAATAATCCAGAACAAAAACAAAATAATCCAGTGCACAAAAAAATTTAGTACAAAAAAAAAATCCCGTAGAAAAAATATAAATCCCATATAAAAATAATAACCGACCTATAAGTGTTTCTTTCCCTCATTTTTTTCATCATGTTTCCCCTTGTCAATATTATAAATCTATATTTATTTACATTGAAAGTCTCCGTGTTATGTTTACATTCTAGTTTAGCCATTAAAATTGAGAAACTACACATCCAAAATATAAAACTCGTATAATAAAATCACGACAATGATTACAGTAATCATAATCGCCTATTTATATCAAACTTTTTTTTTTTTGTTAACGACGGAGATTTTATTAAAAATAAATAAAACGAAACATGAACTAGCAAGATGCTAGAAATGCAAACACCAACAAACAACATTATTACAAGTCAAAATTAAAAGCACACCACTCTTTCCATCCCACATTACATAGTTTTACCCGGTTTTTTATCAAATGGAAGCTAAGTTGTTTTATTTCCTTCGCTAGTTTGTTAATGGAAAGCTTCCCATTGTTAAAAACAATATCGTTTCTAGTTTTCCATCTACACCAACATGCCACAATGGTGATAGAGTGAATGAGGTCTTTCTTCCTTTCATTGACCGGAAAAGACTTGTAGAGGATGAGGAGATCCCTGACTTCGAACGCGTACACCGGGGGAATTCTGCACCCTTGGGATACAAAGGTCCAAACTAGATTGGCTACATAACAACCTGTGAATATATGTGTGGCTGACTCCTCTCCAGACTTGCACATCGGGCATTCTAACGAATTTACTTTCATATTCCTCCTATGGAGGCCGTCTAACATGGGAAGTCTCCCGAGCTTGGCCCTCCACACCAATATGTTTGCCTTGAGGGGGACCCATTTACTCCAATTAAGTACAAAACCTGGATGAAGTAATTTTGTTATCAATACTCTATCTTTTAGCCCTTTTACAGTGAACACCCCGTCTTTTGAGCCTTGCCAAATCCATCTATCTGGGAATGTATTTAGACCGGTACTTGAGAGGAGCTCTTTACATGCAATCAACTCATCTTCCTCTGTGGAGCTACGGAAATCTCTAACCCAATCCCCCATCAGTTGTAGTCCATCGTTTGTATCCAAAACCCTCTCACGAAGTTTACAATTCTTTTCCACTTCTAGCCTATATAAACTTGGGAACTTATAGCACAATGGCAATTCTCCAATCCACAGGTCTGACCAAAATCGAAGTAACATCCATCCCCGATGACACCTTTGAACAACGAATTAAGGTTAACTCCCATCCCTTTCAGTTGCACATCGATTTTTGATAGACTACTCCATGCCCCTGCCATGTTTCTTTTGCAAAGCCATACATTGGGAGGTTGTGTAATCCCTCAATGACCCTTCTCCATATATTTATATCAAACTTAACCCGACCAACAATAACTTGTACTGTTAATTTAAAACGAACTAAATAACAAAAAGAAAAATAATAATAAAATAACAAATTAACGGAACCTTTACAAGATTTGGCCAACCATCATCCCATAATCTTGTAACACCATCTTCATCAAAGTGTTAGTTGCTATAGGGTCAAATTAATATCTTTCTTCTTTTGCTCTCACTTAGAACCTACTGACACGTAATGGTAAGCTCATTGCACTTGTAGCACCCGATGTAACTTTTATTTCGTGAAACCAGTTCACTACAATCTCAACCTCTCCCGGGTCCCCCGACCTCTACCACGACCACATCCAAGTCATCCTGGTTTAACTTACACAACTACAATTAACACGTATGGACCTTTTCTTTTGCTTTGTTCTTCTTAACAATGTCCACAACTTGATTCTCCGAATGAACCATACTCTTAAATCACTGCTTTACCAAAGATAAATAATCAATTAAAAATTATGCTGAAGGTATTACCTGCAAACGTCTTTTGCTACCTTCATCCGATGTTTTTAAACCTTTAAGTATTGTTTTCTAATTACTTGATTCTTGTTTGTTCTATGATATAAAATTAGGTTTACAAGTCCGCTAAGTTCGCTTAAATAAGGACTTGTCTCCGTTGCTCTTTTGATCCCATAGAACAAAACCTTCAAATTGTGATGACTTGCGATCACCTAGATAGCTTCGATTGCTCGTCCTTAATTATAATTCTTTTGTAATTTTTTTTGAACCAAAATTCAGGATCTAAAATCCACACACACCGGGTCCTTTTATGTCACAATGTAGCCAAAATAATTCCTCCAATTATTGTTAACAAAGTTCTTATTCTTTCATCTTAATTTGTGCACGTAAAGAACAATTGATTACAACTTATTTTCTGAAGACTTTTACTCTCGATCTCCATCAAACCAAGCTTCAATTTGTTACCTTAAAACAATCAATGGTGATTTTGTTCGTCAGCCACACTTTTCTCCTTCCATACGTAAAACACCATGCCAAGCAGAAGAAGATCTAGCTCTCCGATCATTGTTTTCATATGTATTAAGGGTCAAATTTTAAGGATTCTTGATTATCAACATCTAAGGATCCTGATTCAATTATTACTAATATGATTACTTAGTGTTTTAGGAAATGCGGAGCATCCTTAGGATCCTTGATCCAGGATCCTTATGGATCGACAGTTAGACTTTTTAATTATTAACTCCGCAGATAAAGACCACGTGCGAGTAGAATGACTAAAAGCTGAGTCACTCCTGAAGACTCGGTCAAGAGGGTTGCTTGAACGTGTGAAGGCCTTTGAAGAAGAAGCTGAAAGAGTCTCCCACGTTCTACGCAGGATCCCTGATTATTCGGGATTCGATTAGGCTAGCCGTTGTATGTAATTTTGTATTTAACCGAGAGCTTAAACCATTAGGAAAACACAACTGAACACATTCACTACTCTCATCACTCTGGAGTTTGCTTACTCTACTCAAAACCATTTTCTAAAAACTAAGTCTTTTTCATTAGCTTTATTACTCACTATTGGTTCTAAGCTCTTGATATTACTTGTAATGTTGTTTTATGTAATAAAGCTAATCAGGCAGCTCGACATTCGTCGATTCCCAAGTTTTTTTGCCAGAGATCCTAAAGGATTAGGGGCTTTCCTCGTTACATCGTGGTGTACTTTACGTTTACTGCATTATCCTTTGGGACCCGTAACTATTTGCATCATATTCGTTGATATATTTCTTGTGTTGTCTTACTTATTATCTTGTATTATCTTGACTGTCAGGATCCTGAAATTGATCTTGTGATATCTTACCTATTATTATACTTAAACTTGCTTACTGATTACCTGTTATCATCTTGACCTTCGGGATTCTTAGATTGTTTTTCATTTACTAATTTGGTAATAAAATTATTGTAGGATCTTGAACGATCACGAACAAGATGCGGACAAGATTACACGATCAGATTAACACACATAATTCGTTAATTAGATGATATTTAGATCTAGAACAAGATGTAAATAACTATGAGAGTTTTTTCTATTCAATAAGATCAAACCATTACAAAGGTTAAACATTACAAACCCGAAAATGCCTATTTATACCGTCTCTCTGCCGTAGACCACTTATCTATGCGGCAAGGAGCTTCTGTCGTAGGAAACCATGCGATGGAGACACTCTGTCGAAGACACTTATATGACAGAGGCACTCTGTCATAGATATTCATGTGACAGAGACCTTATGTCACGTGAGTCAATGTGACAGAGACCCTCTGTCACATGAGTCTATGTGACAGAGACCTTCTGTCATATTACTCTACATGACAGAGCCTCTCTGTCTCATAAACCTATGCGACAGAACCAAGTTAGTTTAATAAAACATGACAAACCTATTACTGACTTTTTATAGCTTGATCATCATGTTAAGGAAATACAAAAATGCGCTAACAATTATACTTGGTAATTTTATCCCGAAACAATTTGACGTCCACCGTGGGGGCCAACAGTGCATTATACCTAAAAAATCATCAAAGGATCTTTAAAAACTTACACTTTTTCACAAAACAGTTGAAAAATGTCTTCACTGTTTAGGCTGGATTTAATTGACATATTTAAGGATATTAACCCAGACATATTTAGGGGTATGCCATAATATATTACTTACATTTTTGTTAAGATATTACTAAATATTTGTAAGTTATATTCTCAAATATCCTAGAAGATAAATGCTAGAAGTATGCTGATGCTTGGTATACTTAATAACTACATGGAAATGACTCAGCTCGCTAACAACTATACGGATTATGTGGCTAGGAGAGGTGAACGAGCTGCTGACCAAGTCGTGGGAGAAGTGGACGTTGTGATTCCTCTTTATTCGCATAATTTGTTTGTTACCGTTGTAAATCAATTGTCTTTTAAGGGACAAATGGTTGATTAGTAAGACACAAAAACTCTCTCGGCACTCTCTTCTGCTCTCAAACTCTCTGAAATACTTAGCGTTTCTTGCGACCACTTTAGTCTTCAACCACTTGTTTGATTTGTATTGTAATAACGAAAATTATTTTATAAAATTTACTAGACAAGTATTTTTTGATCATTTGTCTGAGGTTTTATGCCGCAAATCCTATAGGATTAAGGGCTTTCCTCGCTACATCCTTTGTGTTATTTATTTATTTCCTTTACATATTCTTACTTATTCCTATGGATCCCTTGCAATATATTTATAAATTGCTCATAATACTGATTTTTGGAAGATACAAGCACACTAACTCACTTAACTAATTCGGTTTTGCTAAAAATTAAACTTGTTAATATTTTGCCGAAACAATTTGATGCCCACTGTGGGGGAAAACGGTGCTTTTCATCACTAAAAATCACCCAACTTACTATTTCTAAAAAGGGTTTTTGAAAAAATATCTTCCAACCAAAATAAACCTCTACTCCAATTTCCTCCTACATGACTGCTCCTAGCCTATCAACTCAACTTCTAGTTTATTCGTCAAGCCAACTGCTGACACCGTCAAGAAGAGTGCATATGTGTCGGAATTCCGGCCACCATGGGGTAACTTCGTCTGCACCCCTAATTATCTTTAAAGAGGAAATTATGTCTATGTTTAAACAGGTTAGGCATCAGATCAAACAGTAGGAAACAAACAAGCTCCTCTTTGAACAGATGGAAAATCTAAAAGACAAGGGCAAGGGGAAAGCTACGGAGCATACTCCACTAATTCCTAGAAATCTTGACTTTGGAAGCCTAGGATCAACAGGGGGTCGTGTTCAAGACTTTTACCCAATGCTAACTCTATAGGACTGATAAAATGACAAGTTTGGCAGTAAGAAAACTGATCCTAATGATAACCTAGGTGATACCAACACTTAATCCTAGCTGGCGGGAACAACCAAGATCAGGTAGAGAGAGTTTAAGATGAAACAAATAGAAGATTAATGTTGAAGCTCAAAATATCATTAAACAACGGTTGTACGAAGGAGAATACAATTTAGCAGAGTTTTGACTTAGTGCTCTACTCTCTCTTATCTTCTGTGACAACAAGTCACCTATTTATCACCTCTCTATGTGAGACTGTTGACCTATGCGAAATGGGAGTTAGTTTCGTATGGATCATACGAAACAGCAGTCCGCATGAACCATACGAAGCAGTTCACTGTTTTGCATGGAACACTTTCTTTTTCGCATTTACAAATATGAATAGAATATACATTACACTGCATATACAAAAGTGATTATAGACTAGGGACATATTTGACTGTACAGACTCCCCCTTTGACCTAGCTATAATTTTGAGGCTTCAAAAACCATTGTAGTGAACCCGTAGAAGCTTTATCTCTTCAAACCTATCTTGATCTGCTTCTTTGTCAGTCATCTCCCGACTGAATTTCATTGGCAAAGCAAACATGCACAACTTTTAAATTTTTGCGCTTCAACTTCTCATCCTTTTTTATTTCATCTTTTGACCTAAAAGTTGGGGAATGTCTAGGAAGTGACAGTTGACCACACATTGGGTAGAACACCCGAATAGTTTTTCTCTTTTGACTAAGACTTTTTAAGTACGATCACTGCTTCACTGGTACGTTCATTATAGTACCTCCACATGAATGAACGATTAAACAACTGAGGAATTTTCTTTAGTGGAATCCTCTTCAACGTTTTTGGCGCCTTGTACTTCTTTACTATCTGCTTCTTACCAGTGACAGGATCGATCTTATTAGAAATTTGGGAAACTATGGCTTGAAAATCTTCCACTTGGTTCGAAAATCATACCTGATTTTTTGTACGAACCAAGCAAAGTATTCATCACCGTTAGATTCAATGGCCGACAACCTTGCTAAAGTTATACAGTCATAATAAGGCAAGGTCTGCAAGTCACTTGGTGTCTTGAAAGACTAGATCCCGTCTTCTCATTTTACGCCTATGCAACCTCTCAGTCCCACCGGCAAAGGAAAATGTCACTAACTCAAGATTTTACATGTACTTGTCAATAATCCGATCTTTACTTTCTTAAACTGTGACGGAGAAGGTTTCTTCATATTTTGTATGGAACCCAAGTTTTCTTGCCATTCCAATCTCTAGGGTTTTGAGATCTCCGGATATGATGAGAAGGAAGACTGACTAAGTGGTTCAATACCTTTGGTTCTTAACAACTCCTTTGCCCTTTCTTTAACAATCTGATCAAATATTGGCAGGGACTGTTTATCTTCGCGCACATACTCTGGATGTCCGTCTTTTGTAACGTTTTTGAATTTGATCTCATCCTCATCGTCCGAGGACTCCGGAGTCTTAGTGGTGAATGTAAGAAGATCATCGATAATCACTTCGTCCTTGTTGATTTCGAACATCTCAACAATCTGTTCGTCTGATAGTGAGTGAATTATCGCACCCTCTTCAAGATGTTCAAAAACTTTATCTTTAATAAAGTGATATCCTCGCTTGCCCCTCTCTTGGACCTTACCTTTCGAGCCCTCAGCTCTTTGACTTTTAGGTGGAGGCGGTTCCGGTGTATCTGTAGATCCGGAAGTGGAAGCTGATATGACATGCGATGCTTCCAATGTTTCCGAATTGTTGTCTGGATCCTGTTGGGAAGAAGATTATGTGAGAGAAACTTCCCGGGTCCTTTTCACAGGTTGGACTCTCGCCCCTATAGCGACCCACTCAAAACCATCATTGTCTTCATCCGAATCAAAACTATCTGATAATCCAAAATCATCATCGTCCTCTTCGCCTGCAGAATCGATCAGAACCTGTGCACCTGAAGACCCTCCTCCCAGATGGTCATCAACAAAGAATCCTTCCATGTGTTCACCTGTAATATTTTCACTAGCAACATCAGTCAGGAAGCCTAACAGGTCATCATATTTATAATTTTCTCCAACCTTAGCTTGATCCTCAACCCGCCTAGCCGTAACCTCAACATCATCACTATCATCGGAAAGCATGGCAGTTGGATCAACTTGAAGATTCTCCATGTCTAAGTCGGGGTTGTCGTGCCTCCACTTTTTCCTGGTCGGTGCCTTATAAGCAAGGACAACAAAGTGACCAAATAGACGTTTGACTGGAGGAACACCGGTATCATGACGATACACCTTTAACTTGCTCAAGGTTGTACTAGTCATGTGATCGAATTGCATCAAGTCCGTCACTGATTTGGGAAGATTTGTAATCATATCGTCAAATATCATTTCAAGGAACCTAGGTTACTTAAGGTAATTCTCTTTTCCAATTCGTTCGCAGTTCTCGATCAAATGTGATAAAATCATAGCTGAAAAGTTGAAGTTTGGGTTGAGAGCTAGAGCAACTGCGGCTGAGCAATGTGTTTCCCGAAGGCCATCAAATCCACCCCTTCGTGGTTCCCATGCAGTGTAACAGTACATGAAGAAGGTATTTGTACTGTATCGACACGTAAGCTTTCTTCAATGCACTTGCATTGTTATCCCCCAGATATCCCATCCTCATGAAACAACTGCGTACTAAGTACCGATTCAGATTCATAGGATCAGTAGAAGCATCACCAAATTGCAGAACATGTCTGATATCGGCCTTAGTAATAACGATAGGTTGGCTCTGAACCGTAGCAGTCAGTCTTCTAACCCCCTCCCCATCACCTATCCTGGCTGTATTCTAGAAATCTTGTTGGTGAGAGTTGTAGGCATTGTGCTGATGTGAGATAGGCACAAATTTTATGCCTAGAGTTTGACGTGTAAACAATCTGATTCAAAGCAGCCATATCTGAAAGTATCAATATTTTAATATTAGAACATTTTAACAATAATGAATCATGTTATTGATGTAGTGATAGTTTTCCGTTAACACATGATAAATCCGATTAAGGTAAACGTTAGAACACTGTGAATGTTTAACAATTTTTTATAACTGTTTAAGTGTAAACCAGATAATGCAAAAGAAGTGACACGCGAACCAACATCTTGTGCGGAGGGTGGTGCAAACCAGCCCTTGGTGCGAAACAGAGTTTGTTTCATATAAAGTTCATGCGAACAGATTTCTGGTTCGCATGACATCATCAATTCAAATTCAAAGTTTTAATTTTGACGATTTTGCTCAAGATGATCTTGAATCTGAACACTATAGACGCCAATCTAACAACCCTATGAAGAAAATTTAATTAATTTTATCGTTTAGGTCGTATTTTAGGGGTATCGGCATTTTGATTCGTATTTTGACGATATCTTCCAAAATACATGATGAAATCTCGAATTGATCACAAATTCGATACATAGAGATGAAGATGAACATAATGGTAAGTGAAAATCACAGTTCTAGGAAGTTGGAAAAAATCAAATATTTCAGGAGCTCATGCGAAACAAGGGAGTGCGAAAAAGACTTTTGAGGGTCAAT
>WOUH02000017.1:1865510-1884869 GCA_009936405.2 Stevia rebaudiana
GGGTTGCGGCGCAGCTTGTTGCTCGTTTACCCGCCTCGTTATTGTAATCGTGAACTTGTTCTATAAGAATCATTCCTTTAAAGTTAAAAAAAAAAAATTGATATTTAAGTAAAAAAATAAATAAATAAAAAAAAATACAATATATACATATGAATATACATACGGAGGATGGTTTGACGAAAATTTCAACAATATTAAACAACAAGAAAAAGGAAAAACATATATTAGTGTTTCGAAGGAAAAGTCGATGACTTTAGGAATCAATATCGAACATAAATTATCTTTCAGAAAATTGATGGTATGATATAAATTAATAGAAGAAAACGTACCATTGATGCACTTTTGTTTAGGTTGGGAAATGGTGTCTGTTCTTTTGATGATGCGATCCAACTTTCAAGAGCACGAGGATAACTTCTTGTTAAACAATGGCCTAAAAGCAATAGAGAACAAAGAAGCAAAGAGAGGGAATTGTTATTCATTCACAAGTATATCAATTCATAAGTATATTATACAATAGAATACAATGAGATATATATAAATATGGAGAGGAAAACTTCGGGAACAAAATAATCTATTTATGACGTTATAACATCATCATCATAGTACTCAGTATATCACACTTAAAGGTAAGGTCTGAGTAGGGTAAGATGAATACAAGTCTTACCTCTCCCCGTAGAAATAAAGAGGCTACTTCGAAAGAGACCCCAGGCTCATGATGCCTGATTAACCGTTATCCCAGGGCTTTTAACGTTATTTTCACAAAATAAGTAAAATAACGTTAAACCTAATACAATTTTACTTATGCCCCTTAAGGGTCCACAGTATATGACGTTATAACAAAAAGCATATATATTTTATAATAGTGAATTCATTCTATTGCAATGTCTGAATTTTCTTTCTCATTTTTTGTTTCCATACCCAACGGTTAAGTTCCAGAACACAAAATCAATCAAACAAACTAGTCAGACGTCATAAATGTAAATTAAAAACCCGACAAGATTGGTATGAAATCTACATGAGTAGTTGTGAACGTGAAAACTTACATAAATCAACATTATACACAAACATGAAACCTTAAATCTACTGATATTCTTGTTTTTTCCATTCTGATATGTTGGTTTGAATGCTACTTTCATATCCGCTACTATCACCCGACTCGATGTGTCGTTTCTCAAACGATCTCTCCCTTCCCGTCTCCCGGCTTCCTCTTCGGTCCTGTAATTGATGATCAGATTCTGAATTGATAAACATGTTATAATTATTTAGAAGACTTAAATTTAGTTATCATTGAAGATAAACACCCTCTCTTTTTTTTCATAGATAAATGTAAGATATGCTTCCATCCTACAGACCTTACCGATATCAATATTAAGAGTAGGATTTCAATATATAGAAATTTTGTTGGGTACGATTGTATTACATTTAATTGTAAATTTGTAATCAAACAACATTAAGATAAATGTAGGATTTCAATACCCTCTCTTTTTTTCATATATAAATGTAAGATAAACCATTCTATTTCATTTTAAGAATATGTAATTATTTATATGTGAGCATTTATCAATTTGAAAAAATAAAAATAAATAATCGATTACTGAAGCCGTAGTTTGGAAATTTTGGAAGAACCAGATGACATTAAGAGCTGATTATTTAAAAACTTACATCTCGAAAGGGAAAATCCTCGGCCTCAAGCATGTGAATTACGTGACCCATTTTGGGCCTTTTTTGAGCACTCGGATCAACACACCGTAGTGCCACTAAAAGAACACGTTTCAATGCTCTCGAAGACGGTTTCTCGGGTATTTTAGGATCCAAAACCCCCTCAGCATTCCTACTTGATACCATTGTTTTAAGCCAATCAACAAGATTCACCTGTGTCCATTTTGATTTAGAATCCAATTAACATAATAAAAAACTAGACCAAAGAGGAGAAAAGTAGACACATACCTCTCCTTGAGGCCGACTATAATCTACAGGGTTTCTACCGCTAATTATTTCCATAATAAGAATCCCAAAACTATATACATCACTTCTTTCATTCAACATGCCGGTACTAGCATACTCTGGAGCAACATACCTATTCAGTAAAAAACATAAAGTTCTCTTGTGTTATTTGGTACATAAAAGACTATAAGTTAAAATATTGGGCTGGATCAGATGAGTTGGGTCGGGTCAAGAGACACTTTTTTTGGAACAGCTCCCAATTTAATCGTAGTGACCACCTATACATACACCTTGCATGACTTAAACCCTGGATATACACTATTTGTCCGATAAATTATTATTATTATTGATATTCGTTTTATGAAGAATCATTGTCAAACATGATTACAAGAATCCTATGTTTCAATGGTAAAAGGTACGGTGTGGTTGTAAGTATTAAAGTAATATCTTGACATAACTTTCAACCCGTTCATTTCATTTGATGAAACATAACCCGAATAAGCTAATTCATAACAAACTTGTAGAAATTGCCGCATTTATTAAAAATAACCATAAACATGAAGAATATATGTATATACCCAAATGTTCCCATGACTCGAGTGGTGACATAACTACTTTCTGAGCCCAAAAGCT
This sequence comes from Stevia rebaudiana, assembly GCA_009936405.2. NCBI lineage: Eukaryota > Viridiplantae > Streptophyta > Magnoliopsida > Asterales > Asteraceae > Stevia > Stevia rebaudiana. The sequence continues at coordinate 1,868,088 of WOUH02000017.1, forward strand.
TGGCCAAACCGAAATCTGAAACTTTAGGGTTCCATTGCCTATCAAGCAAAATGTTGCTCGACTTGATATCACGATGAACTACTTTGGGCTCAAGCCCTTCGTGCAAATAAGTCAACCTATAAATTTACAAAACATGTTTTAAAAATTTTAAATGGAAAAGAACAAAATGTTTAGGATTAAGAATGTACCCTTTGGCGGTACCGAGTATAATGTTCATTCGTATCTCCCAAGTAAGCGGGCTCGTGGGTCCTACATCTCCATGAATCCATTGTTCTAAGTTCCCATTATCTACATACTCGTAAACAAGTATCCTAAACATGTAACAAACCTTATATAAACAATCTATCCATCCAAATTACATAAAGTTTAAAATCTTTGACTTGGGGGAAATAAGAAAAGTTACCTGTGAGCTCCTTCAACGCAATAGCCGAGCAATCTGACTAAATTCTTGTGGCGTACGCGTCCAATTGCTTCTACTTCAACTTTGAATTCCCTTTCAGCTTGTCCCCTGCTTATAAACTATAAGTATAATTATCTTAAAAAAAAACAAAGATAAGTGGGTGTTTGGCATTGTGCTTTATAAGTTATATGATAAGGTTGAATCATAATCAATTATCATCTTAACAAAACCAGCTGCAGAAGATAGCATTTTGAAAGTTATGTCATATGGGGGTATGTATGGCATTTAGGATATCCAGATCATGATTATCACTTTCCCAATACCCAATTCCTAACAACAGAAACTGAAACTTGACATGTGTCAATGAGTTCATATTTAAGAATTCAAACAGGTTGAGCAAACTTTATCATATAAACTTCATAAAACATCATCAAGACTTGAATTACGATAACTAAAAAATTTTAACACTAATTTTGGTTTGATTTTCTTCCCGTAACATCAAATTCATTTTCCTACGCATCAAATTCATGTTGGTGTTTGTAAAATTACTGAATTAAACCTGTTATTGAGCAAATTCTTGACTGCAACCGTGGATTTATCAGTCAAAACACCACAATAAACAATCCCATATCCACCTTCACCAATCACATTCTCATCTGCAAATCCATTTGTTGCAATCTCAAGTTCTCTGAGAGTATACCAATGGCCCCAACCCAAATGCGAAACCTCAGGCTGAACCGATACAATCGCGGGTTGATCACCAGACCCGCTTTCATGAGACGACCCACCGCCCTTTTCCGGGTAAGAAATTCGGTGCTTCTTTCCAATCTCAATCTGAATCTTTTGGTACCCGTTTAAATTAGTCTCATCTTCTGCATGCCTATCACCTACAGCTAAAGAATCGGATTCTGGAAACGGGATTTGACCTGGATGATGTTGTAACTGCTGTTTCTGAACGGTACTAGGGATTTCATGAACATTCGGCCGAGTGGGGTCAACCCGGATTTCACGGATTTCTTTAGAGATGTTTGGAATCGAGGGTTTTTGAGGTAAAGTTTTGGTTTTTTTGCAGGAATTGTTGTGTTTGGAGGTGAAATAGAGTGAAATTAAGAACATCAAGATGACGATTGCAGCTCCAACGCAAATTCCAACGACAACCCATAATCTTAACCCAAAAATTGATGTTTTCTTCGATAGCTCATCGTTCAAGAAACCAGACATGATTCTTGTTCTACTGGTTTAGCTTGTGAAGATGATTATCTTTGTGCTATGATGATGACACATGACAAAGAGACAATTGTGAAAGATGATGAAGAAGAGAGACAAAAGAAGAGCCTATGGCAGTGTAGTATTAAATGGATAGAAAATTGAGTGGGGATTTTGGGGTTTGGAGGGTGGGGAAGTGTAAAGCTGGATTGATCGGGACTTCGTCAAATTTAGAAACCCCACCGTTGATGCTTTTTCATTTCTTGGTGAAAATGTGAAATTAAAGATTTTCTAACTAGCCACCTTGTATTAATTATTCTTAGTTGGATGTTCTTCTTTTTTATAAAAAGCGTTTGTTCCTAGAAATAGTAGACAGAGTTTTTATTTTTGTATAATTCTATTTATCTTAACATAAACATAAATTAAAAATTAAAAATTAAAAATAAAGTCTGTCGGTTTCCCCCACCAACAACATCGTTAGGCCTAATTACAAAAGGAATGATTACATAACAAAATAATCTTATCAAAGTCAAAATTACAATACAAGTACAATAATACAGAAAAACCAAATACAAGTCATCATCAGCACTGGTTTTTCTTCATGCGAAGTGAAACCTTCTCATCAACAACACAACATTAACTCATACGTAGTGAATAGTTTGTCATTAGCATCAACATAAGACATCCACAATAGGAATGTTGTCTGTTAGGACATATATTAGAGTTTGTTGTTTCTCGGATTAATAAACTAGGTTCTCGAGTTGCTAAATGGTTCTCGAGTAGTATGATTAGGTTGGTTTGGGCCGAAGGCCATTTTGTACTCGAGTAGTATATAAACTCGACACTTGGTCATTAATTAGGTTAACTACTTTGGTCTATGGTCGTGTTCTTTGTTCTTCGTGTACCAGTCGGCTGTTTGTAGCCGAGTGCAATTAGTAATCAATTGAAACCTTTGTTCATCTTAATTGTGTTCTTCTTGCAAGCAAACAGTAATATTCTGCATATTTGTTTGTGTTTCTTAGTCGATATCAGTTATAGATCCTGTAGCGGGACTAACAATTGGTATCATAGCCAAACAACAAGTGTTTGACTCGTTGGTGATATCGATTCAGCAAGAAGAAAGAATTACTAGAGATATTGGATGTGTTCTTGATTTCGGTGTTCATTGTGAAGTTGAGTTTGAATACGCCATTAGGGCTGTTTGATCGAGTTTGAGCAAAAATCGGGTGAAGATTGTGTTTGAAGAATCAGGATAAATTTTGAGAAGATTTGATCAAATCTTCTTAAATCTCGGAAGTTGTTGGCAGATCTCGATATCAACGTTCTTGAGTTCTATTACTCGACAATCAGTTTCTCGAAGCTTTTCTCGAAGCTGTTCTCGAACAGCCGCCGCCGAGATCACATTCTCGAATCTGCATGTTCTCGCAAAAGAAGAGTTCTCGCCAGTTTATTACTATTCTCGAGAACATTTACTTCTGTTCGAGAAAGGGGTTACCAACTCGAGATCGCTCAAGAGGTTTGAAATTTTGGACTACTAATCTTTTTTGCAGGTTTACCTTTGCTAAATGGATTCTTCTAGCATTCAGCTGCTACTTTAGCAAACAAAATTTAGGTTTGAGAAACGCATTCGAACAAAGGAGCCCAAGTTATGGCATGTGATCATGAGGGGACAACGTTCAATCACTTACAAGGATCTTGAGGGAAATGAGTTTATGAAGAAACCTGAGAATTATACAGAAGAAGATTTTTAGATAACTGAAGAAGATGAACAAGCTCTTGAATATATAACACATGGTCTCACACATGAAATCTCTCAGTGCTTTCGGGAGATTACAGATGCAAAGGAGCTGTGGAATGCCCTGATCAACATGTATGAGGGGAATTCAGAGATGAAAGAATCAAGAATCGAGATGCTCAACCAAAAGTTTAACACCTTCAATTATGTGGTTGGTGAAAGCCAAGATGATCAGATACAAAGGTTCGTGACTTTGATCACAAAAATGAGGACAGCAAAAATTGATAACTCAGCAGGTGTCATAAACAAGAAGCTTCTGAATGCGTTGCCCAGAAATTGGGATATGAATGTGGAAATCATCAAGTCCACAAACAACTTGGATAATTTGAGCTTGACTGAGATGGTGTCAGGCATCAAGTCATATGAAATGAATGATCAACAATGAGCTATGAACCACACTAATAGCTACAATGCTGCAGGTGTAAATACCTTGAATAGTGCCTTTATCTCACAACCGTCATCTGCTTATCCGGTTCATAAGGTTGTAATGCCAGCTTCATCTACTGGTACTTCTCAAGGATCCACTGGTAAAGCTGCTACTGGAAATTCGTCAACATCCAGCCCTGTGCAACCTGCTATAATAACCAAAGAAGCACTTGATAACATTGCATTAGTAGCGGGTTTATTGAAATGTTCATCTGCTTTGAGCTCAGGTAATTTGATACTTCCATTTGCTGTTGTGAGATCTGAGCTTGAACAGATACATCCTGAAGACATGGAGGAAATGGACATCACATGGCATGTTGCAAATGCAGTCTTTAGAGCCAGAAACTTTGTTCGAACTACAGGTCGGAATCCTCGGGGTCAATCTGACGTCAGAAAAGTAAAGTTCACCAAAGAAAAGCTTCGATGTTATAACTGTCACGAGCCAGGACATTTTGCTCGTGATTGTCCAAAACCCAAGAATGTAGCTGATAATTCTGAAAGGGAAATAGTTTCTGTTGGAGGTAATGGTGGCTGTAATGAAGCATCTGGAAACGAGAGTAAAGCTCTAGTGTCACAAGAGGTGCCATTTGGATGGGATGAACAGCTCAAGGCTCTTCAGATCACTGAAGAATCAACTGCCATGTTAGTTGCAGAGCTTGATGCTAGAACAACTCATATGGAACATGCACTTATGGCTCATCTTCCCGCAAATGCTGATGTAGGTTCCTTCTTATGCACCCAAGCTTGTATTGATAGAGTAAGTAATTATAGAGCACATAACACAAACTTGCTACTTGATATGTCACGTTCAGAACAAGAAAACCTAATTTAAAAAAAAAAAACTAAACGTTTGACTGAAAAGGTTGAAGCACAAAAGATAGATATAACACTTTTAAATAGAGAATTAAGTAACGCAAAAAGTGTTATACAATCTTCTAAAGTTATTCTTGATAAAGCAAAATCTGAGGCAAAAAGATACAAAAATAAATTTGAAAATGCTGAACTGAACTTTAAAAAGTTTGATGTATCATCTGCTGTTTTAGAAAACATGCTTCAGAACCAAATGAAATGGCAAGAAACCAAGGGAAATGGGTACGTAAATCACATTAATGATGGTGATATTAAGCCAACTATTTGGGTAAGTGCTAAGGGTGGGGAATCTAATAAAACCAGTGAACAAGAGACACATTTAACTGTTATTGCTGCTAGAGGAAATGTGTTTGTAAATACTCCTCCACCTTTGAGCAACACCTTTGTTTACACACCCATGACTGAGCAACTGCCACAATGAAGTATGGTAAACCCGAAACTGCAAAGGTCACGACTTCAAGTTTAGTTAAAACAACTGAATCCGAAGTCCATCTAACATCTTCTAATCATTCTGATTCACAAAGTAATTGTAGAATATTGGAATGATGTTGATGATGAGCCCGCTGAACCACAAACTTTAGTAAATAACTTGCATAAAAAACAATCTTTATTTAATTACAAATCATCTAAAACGTTGGATTTTGAATTGTTTAAAAACTCAGTTCCGTTTATTCCTGCTAGCTTGAATAATGGCTTAGGTGTGAAAAATGTTGATTGCTGGAATACAAATCTTTCAGATTGGGATATCATTAATCATTTGGATAATTCATTATCTATTTCTAGTTTTAGTTATGTGGATAATTTTGTGATTAACGCTAATTCTGTGATTAACTATAAGGTTGAAGCAGGTTCATTTGATGGTCTAAATGAGGTTGAAAAACCTAAAACAGCGAAGTATGTTCCACCTAAACCCAAGGTTGGAGCATCACTACCACCAAGAGCCACTGACGATTCATGCAAGCAGAAAGCAAACAATGTCAAAAACAACAACGTGTTGAAACACCATGCGTACCATAGTGATAGACGTATTCCATCTATGAAACGACAAATGTGTTTTCACTATGGAATTCCTGGACACATAGCAAGAAACTGCAAGAATTCTGCTTATGTTCCATTTAAGCAGCAAAAGCAGAGAGTTTTGAATTGGAACGATCAACATTCAAAATGTAGAAAGATCTTGCGTTCCAAACCGAAACCCTCTGATGGTGATTGGAGAAAACCAAAGTCCAGGCCTAAATGCTCTTGCACAAACAAAAGACAAAACTTTCATAATACAAAGTCATTTAGCAACAAGTTTTGGACTGTAAAGTCAAATGTTAAAAAGGAATCAAACACAAAACCATCATCTGCTAAATCCATGTTAAGATATCATAACAAAAACAAAAATGTTGGAAAACCCAGAATCATCAAAGTCTGGGATCCAAAATCTAATTGATTCCATTGTATGTGTAGGAATGGCTAAGGCGGAAGATCCTCAAACTTGGTATGTGGATAGTAGTTGTTCCAAGCACATGACAGTGGATGTCTCCCAGCGACAACAATTAGAGTATCATGATGGGGGAGACGTTGTGTTTACTGAAGGACGTAGAGGAAATATTATGTAGCATCATCGACTTGTTGTTCCCAGGTTTTTAAATGCAACATCAATTGCTGGACTATGGTTTGAATTTCGATACAACTTGCTGAAATTCAAAATGAACACTTTTGAGGATTAAAAGGGTTAAACTGGGGGGGTCTTTTGATTCATATTTAATATTTCTTTTCATAAATTTTTTCATACTATAAATAAATTTAGGACGAGAAATAATCAAAGAAATTGAAATTAAGACTTTAAAATTATCAATGGGAAGTGATATAAACTTTGAGGACACGATACTTGGCCAACACATGTAAGACATTACCTGAAAAGATATTGACTCTAGGTGCAATATGCCAATAGGCTCACTTGACCAAGTAACCACTGTGTAAGTGATGAATTTAAAAGAAGAAATGTTTTATTGGGAAACATATATGAGGTTCATGAAATGCTTAATAGGCTAAAAGAATTAAATCAGACGTTATCACTTTGGGTTTTTGACTTGAAAATGCTTTTGTTTAAATATGAGAAACATCATTGCAGTCTTTAAATCACTTATATCTAGAAAATTTCTGACAAAGCACATCCAGAGGATGGCGCTCGCTCGAAATCCACCAGTCCACTGTTTGAGCTGAGCATTCAGGTTAAAATAAACCTATTGTTATTTTATAAAAGAAACTACGTAAAAAGGAGTAGCTTCTGTAGCATACTATTCGGTTAACCGCCAAATTGAGACACCTCTGAGTGAAGTTCTATGAAAAAGAAAAGAAAATAGCAAGTACAAAATGCTCATTCATACCTTCATTCATTCCATCTAAGCAATCAGTGAAAATTTCCTAGATATACTTGATTTTATGTGGTGCGGTGGTATTTTCTGACTATTAACAAAACTGGATTAGATGATACTCCTAAATTGGTAAATTATGAATTCAGTCTATGAGGCCAAATAGGTAATTTTATTGGCTTTGGGTTGTGGGTCACAACCGAGACATATCTAATAATCTAAACGTAATATTCACTTACCAGTTATGTAAAAGGTTTTAAGCTTTGAGTTTAAGATGGTTAGATATTGGCAATCGTCTTGATCTATGTTAGTAGGTGCATGCTTAAAATGTTCCTTGATCAGTTCGTGAACGATTTGATCCCACACTGATATGTCTTCAGTCATTTAAATAGAAATCACAAAGGTGAGTTTAATGGCCTTAGGCCGGGTAATGAAGGTAATTGGGTTTTAACCGAATAAAGTATAAATGAAAGGTTTTTCTTTTTAACGATTCACCTTTTCTAAAAACCTACTTACCAAAATTCACGTTGTTCTCGAGTTTGTGGGTGTTCAACCGGTTGTATCGATCATCATCTTCATCATCATCATCATCTACAGTGCTAATCTTGTCTATCAAGGTATTTGCAGGTCTTTTTATAGTCGGTTCGAGGAACAAGAAAGTTAACCAACTTGGACTTTGGGGTTCGGTGTATGAGAGTATTCGAAATTGAAAATGTGGCAGTTGAGGAGCCGATTACTCAGTTAACTGTGGTTGAAGAAGAGCACGATATTCAAATTCTTGATACAACAAGTCAGAAAAAGTGTAGAGGCGATGAAGATTTTGAGTTCGATATTGAGGAAGAAATTGAGGAATAAGAGGCTGAGCAGAAGAAATTGTTAGCTACTGATAATCTTGTTGTGTTATTGTAGTCTGTTCAATGAATTGTGGGAAATCCTTCTCCTGCAACTTAAGTTGCTAGTTGCTGAACAAGAAAAACATGTAGTTGTGGAAGTCGATTTGAGTCCGAGAAAGAGAAGAAGAAGAGATCCGAGACCGTTGTCAGTCGTAAAACAGACACTGTGTCTGAACCAGTTGTTGTTGAGAATCCAATTGTTACTGAACCAATAGCTACAGAGGAACCGATTATCACTGTACAAGTTAGTACAGAATCGACAGAACCAATCATTCAATCTAAAAGTTTTATCGGTGGATCCTCATCTGGTCACCAACAAGATCAGGATCATTTTGAGGATGCAATGGAGTTTGTGTTAACAGTCATAGTTGCAGTGAAATACGGTGCATGGGCCAGTGGAATGGAGAACGTTTCTGCCTTGATGTTTAATCCTAACATTCCTGGTAGTGACTAGATTACAGACCCTAAAGATGAAAAATATAAAGAAACACCGGAAACACAAAACTAGGGGGAGATTGTTGGGTCACATATAATGAGTTTTGTGGTTTCTCGGTATACAATATAGGGGTTCTCGATATTGGTTAGTGGGTTCGGTCTTAGATTCTCAGTATTGAGTCATTGGGCCAAAAAACCTATCATGTAACAGGTGGTATATAAACTTGGTTTAGTTCATTTGTTAAAAAACACATTCACGAATTAGGTTATTCTCTCTCAAGTGTCGGCGAGTTCATTGTAATCTTCGAGTACCAGTCGGTTCATTGAAAGCGAGTGCTCTTGATTAATATATTGTCTTGATTATTCATCTTTTTCGTGTTCCTAATCTGTGTTCTTGCACACACATGATGTCATTCCGCAATCTCACGTGTGTTTATTGGTCGATATTGGTTTTAGATCCTGATAAGGGACTAACAGGTGGGTATTTGGATATGAAAGATAATTTATACTCCTAGTTAAGGGTTGTCTTCTTAGAGATACACGTTTATTAGAAGAGAAAGGAAAAAATACTCGTTTATTATAAGAGAAAGAAAAAATTTAAATAACGGTATAACACTTTTTGTTCTTGTAACTTTCAATGATCAAAACTCTTAATTAGTTTAGACAGATTTGAATCGTCACTTTTTTACTTTATAACCTCATTATATATTAAAAGTTAAAAATCAAGTTCATATTTATAAACAAGTTTTTATAAAACGTTATAATGCATCCAAACGTCGGAATTATTATGTTACTGTCATACCAAATGCATCTTTAGCAAAAACATATGCTTATTTTTTCCTTGTATCAAGGTTTGGGGTTTAAAATTTTTAGACACTTGAGATTTAGGATATAACCCAAGAAAATTAAAAACCAATTTATCTTGGAGCATTTTTGCCACCGCCCAAGCGACCACGGGCCACGGCCCACGTATACTTAAAGTCTAGTTAGGCCCAAACCAACAATCCAAATTTCGATTTTGGACTACATCTAGATCACATGCAGCCCATATGAATTCGCGGCCCATGTTATTTACAATTCCGTTTTGTGACACCTCTACTCCTCTATCGCTAATGTGAACCAGCTTATTGACTGACAAAGAGATATTACTGGTAAATTGCATAAGAAGTAGCACCTCTCATTTGTAATGCATTCCCCGAAAACTTGTAATCCTTGAAAGTCTTGTATAATAAACATAATTCCAAAATATTTAATAAAGGTAACAAACTTTAAAAGTTTTGATATTGGGTAATATGGAACATTACATTTAACTAGGTAAATTTGATCAAGTTGGCTTTGGCCTGTTTTTAAAATTTGTGAATGTAATAGCCAGAAGAGTGGAGTAACTTTTACGTAAGATAAATAGTAACGAGATTAAGATTTATGTGGACAAAAAAAAAACGAATTTTTCGGGACTCGCTGACCGGCCTGCGACAGCCGTCGCCCCAGAACGCCGCAAGAGGCAACCGACTCACGGTTCTAAAGCCGACTCAGGGGATGGGGTTCGAACTGTTATCTCTGCCCCAAATTGCGTTACGCTCAACCCTGAATGGAATTCCCCGATCATCGCCGTGGGCTGGCCACCCAAAGCATCACCTAGTGGGATTTGAACTTGGGTCTCCTTTGGAGAACCCCAAGCCCTTAACCACTAGGGCACTTATTTGGTGGTTATTTATGTGGACAAGACAAAGATCATTTTACAAGTTACAAACATATCCTAATTTTATAAACCATTCATGTTTGTCCCCATAGTATGCTTTTTATATCTATAATTCTTTTGTTTATTGTTCAGCTTTAAAAGTTACCCGCACTCAATGTCCACAAGGACCACAAAGGAGATACCCCGCTTAATGTAGTAAAAGAAGTTACATTTGAAGTAAAAACATATTATGCTAACAAAAAGATACAGGAAACCCAAAGTGGAAACTGATATGGGGCATGCGTTATCAATACCGATGAATCACTCTCATCATGCATTGCATTTGTGAATCCTATGCATCTTCAAAGTTTTGAGTTTTTATCCAAAACAGGGCAGGTGAAAAAAAATATTTATTAAATAGGTGTAGTTGTAACCGTTTAGTATTTATAAAATCATTCATATTCTTTAATTTTTGTATAAACCGTTTAGTATTTAGTGTAATATTTAGCTTATGTTTTTATTAATATTAGAGTAAATTACTGTTTTTATGTTTGTGGTTTGAACACTTTAACCATTTCAGTCTAAAAATGATTTTTGTTAACAAAACAATCATCGTGGTTTGATTTTTATAAATATTTCAGTCCAATTTACTAGTGGAGTTAGATTATTCAGTTAGTTCTTTATAGAATAACTATAATACGCTTGACCTTAAATGCTTTTTTTAAACCAATGTGACCGAAAGCGTAATTGGGTCTTTTTTTAACCGTTCGATTTATGAAACTTATCTAAACATTCTTTTTTAATTGGTCAAATTGGGTCTTTTTTTTAACCATTCAACTTATTAAAACGTACTTTTTAAACCATTAATATTATTAATTGTCTTTTTTACACCATCCGAGTTGCTTAAACGTAATTTTAAACCGTATGGTTCATTTAAAAATCATCTTCAAACAGTTTGGCTTATTAAACTGAATGATTTAAACCAAACGGCTTAAAAAACGTTTAAAGAATGAAAGGTTAGAAAAGACATTCAAGAAGTTGGATGATCCTGAAGGTTAAAAAAAGGTATAAATAAACGAAACAACCACCAAAAACTTAAAAAACACGGTTTCAAAAAATATGTTTAAATAAACCTCAATATTTACTCAAATATTTTTACACGTATTTCGTAAGCTGTTTGGTTTCTTTAAAATCTTTGATTAAAGCGCGCTTTAGATAATTTAATTGTCTTTTTTTAATTCTTCTGGCTTATTTAAAAGATGATAAATAAGCCGACTGGTTTAATCGAACACTTTCAAATAAACAAATTGGATTAAAAAATGTTAAAAAAGACATTTAAATAAGCTAAATGGTTTCGAGGATTTAAATACATTTAAATAATTTGAACAACAAAAAAAGTTCAAAACACAAAACAGTTTCACATTTTATTCCTTATAAAGAAAAGATTTAAAAACAAGTAATTTACTCTTTAAAAATTTTCTATAACAATAAATTACTTTAATATTGGTCACTAAGGTTTGAAGGCTTTAACTATTTTGGTCGTTTTATTGGAAACTAACTAAAAAATCTAACTCAGTTAGTTAATTTGACAGAAAGAGTTACAGAAATTAAACCACAGTTTTGTTAATAGTTAAAATGTTTGACCAAAACAATAATATAGTCTTGCTTTGAAAATGGAACAATAGTGTTTTCCACAAATCAAAATCGTGAATAAATAAAGATAACTTCATATTTATTAATTTATTATTATTATTTGAATTCTTCATTATTAAAATCGAAATCACTAATTTCTTTACTCAATATGAATTTCATAAACTTTTAACCAAAAACATAAACTAGTATTAGAAAAGGACTCAAACATGAATAATTATAAATAGAAATAATAATGAGTCGGGTTTGAGACGTGTTTAGATAATCTCAACCCCATACATGATTAGAAACTGTCTCAAACCCGGTCCAAAACCATCAAGACAAAACGAGTTTAAAAAAGATGTTTGAACAAAAATATGAGCAGTTGGTCAAATCTGGTATGGATCGTACATGGACGTTAGTTGGAGTCGCCCATTTTTTTTGTGTTGTGTATTTATGGGTGATTTTTAAAGGAAATTAAGAAAATAAAGGGTTTTAAAAATTACATTTATAAAACCGGTTAGAAAATTGTGTTTAAAATCCTTGACGTTTAAAAAGTTTTAAACAATTTTATAAAAGTTGATAATTTAAAATTACTTTAAAGAACCAAACGATGTTTGGGACTGTGACAGATTGGTATCAGAGACATTGGTTATAGAGAACTAGGTTTCATTTAGTGAGCCTAGACTATAATTGTAGTTAAGTACACTTAGTATTATTACACTTAAACTTGAATTTGATTATTTGTACATTATACGGATACATGAAATGACACATGTAACACGCTCTGCCAAATATGGGAAGACACCTGCTATTCCCACACCACCATCATCACCCGAACCAACGCCACCACCATCACCTGAATCAACTTCACCACCAAGGACAAAGAAACCACGAGAGTGGACGGTCTAGGGAGAAGACGCAAAGATGCATCGTCTTATCATCTGTTCTGCCTTTTGCATCTTCCTTGAATGTTATAGCAGACGAAGACGGAAGACATTGATCTAGTTATCTTTTTCTCTATCCTCTTTCTAAAGATAGATAAGCAAGGTTTTTCTTACTACTAGCAAGAAGCCTTAAGAGAAGAAGCTCTTTCAAGTGGAAGAGGCTGGGCAAGCACATCAAAGGGGCAGGTTTTTAGTAGTTCAGGATTGCCGTGAGCCCATATTAGGAGGAAGGGGCTCTCGCTCTCTTCCGTATTTAATTCTCGAAAGAAGATTCTCAGAAGCGGATTCTACGCATCAGACTAACTGGAGTTCATGCTTTCCTGCGTGAGACAAGGAAGCACAAATTGACTTACTCGGCGGGAAGGGAAATGAAAGACTTGTCCTCCCTCTCAAAAGAAGGTTTTTCCAACTATAGAAAAAGAAAAAATCTATATAAAATAGATAAAAATATATTGGCTTACTTGGCAGCTCTTTCAACTAACTGCCGCCTAATCCCCCTCAAGAACCGAGACCCACCCAGGGACTAGAATTCACCAAGACGTTCTTTCGCTCACGTCATTTCGCCTGCCCGTTTCATTTCCTTTTGCCGAAGTTCGTTCGGTCGGTAAGCATCCCCGTTAGCTCTTCATATTTCCTAGCCTATCTATCCCCACTCTCTTCGAATTCCGTAAGCCGTAGGAAGTCCATAAAATGTGAATAAAGTCCTCACGTGAAAGTTCATCGCCTTCGCTTATCTTGTTTTTTAAGGCCAATTCTTGTATGATGTCGACGAAGGTCTCATGTTCACGATTATTATTCTTGCAAAACTTGGAGAGTTCAACCCAACTCAAACAAATCCTTAATTTTGTAGGAGTCGGTAGGGATTCCAAATCACATAATCTTCGGATCATCAAAGCAACAATTACCAACTGTGAGTTTACAGCCCCCCCCCCCCCCCCACTTTTACTATTTTAATTGTTTTTAACTTTTGGGGTGAGAAACTACTTGCAAACATAATTGGATATATTTGACTGATTAAGAGCTCACGATTACTTAGTGCAACTTTTACGCAACTCAAAGTCCTTAGCATTATATCGAACCGTTAATCGTGTATTGTAGCGGGGGAATATGAGATAGTACTATTGGGCCTAACAAGCCCCACTCTAGTGACGGAGTCACGCGGGGTGCTATATTGGCCTACACAACAGGTTGTTGTGAGCGTAGACATTCGACACTAAGGCAAAACATTGTCAGCTTTGGGGTTGGTTCACTATAGTAATGTGATTATATGATTAACTATCATTCTCTTAATGTACGTTTTAAATATGATCCAATAAACAAACTTGAAACTTGTGGTTTATTGAAACTTGTGCCTTATCGAAACTTGTTACTTATTGAAACTTGTAACTCATTGAAACTTGTAACTTACTGAAACTTATAACTTACTGAAACTTGGAACTTATTGAAACTATGATATGAAACTCTTTTTATACAGATATGTGAACTCACCAACTCGTGTTGACACTTTAAGTATGATTTTTCAGGAAATCAGGATGCACGATAAGACTAGGAGTTATAAGAGGTGTCTTGCATGCATTAACTATTGTTAAAACTTTAAAGCTTATTTATGTATTGTAATGGTGCTTTGTTGCACTTAAACAATTTACGCTTCGGCATTTAACGTTTATGCTTCCACAAAACTCTGACTATCATTATATTGAATGGATGAATGTATTTTGTTAAACTTCATGCAGTGAGCCGTTCAAGATGATCGATGACTTTGATCCTGCCGATTGTCACGGCTTCATTTGCGGTGTCAGCCGAGGTGGAAATTTGAGGGTGAGACAGTTTTATCAATTTAAGGGTTTTTGAATATAAAACTTGTAATAATATTGTGAACTAAAGTTATGAATTGTAACATACATGTCATCTTCACACTATAATACCTTATCACCAACTATTCTAATCCGTCATAAAGCATCTCAACATCTTCATCAGATCTATCAAAATTATCACTACTAGAAAAAAAATAGGTTTCCAACGCCATTTTTCGTCGGAAATACGTAGGAAATAGACATTTCCCACAAATTTTCCACCCAGCTTTTTTGTCAGAAAAAGCCCTTTAGGAAAACCATGCTAACACATTTCCGACGTACTTTCCGGCGTATTTCCAATAAAAAGTCCGTGTCGCAGTTTCCGACGCTTTTGCTACACTTTTTAATTAAACACATAACAGTTACCTAAGCTAATTCCAAATTAACTCCAGCTTGCGATACATTTCCGACAAAACCGTATTTGTATTTTTTAACTTTGCAACACATTTCCGACAAAATCGTATATTAAACAAACGACACAATTTCAACAAATTAAATGTATTTTTATAATTTGATTTGCGACACAGTTGCAACAAAATTAATAATTTAAGCGACAGAGTTGCGACACATTTTTCTTTGGACGCAATTAAAAAAATATATAATTTTTTTTGGCAAAAGCTTAATATTCAAGATTTTGTTTTGCTTAAAATTGCAAAAGAAAACACCTAAAACCTGTTGTTTAACCGCAAATTCACCACATAATACATATTTGAAATTAAAGTCAAACAAAATAAAGTAAGTTTCAAAATATTCATTACAAAGCAAGATAATTCTAAAATAAAGTTTAACAAAGTTGGCGTACATCACAAACTCCTACTCATTATCGGGAGGATTAAACTTTTCCATGAAGTAGTTCATCTTTTTCACTTTTTGTTCCAACTCCTCTCTTGCTTTCTTTTCTGCTTCCAATCAGGCTTCCAAGTCTTGCAACTATACATTTGTTAAAACTTATATAATAATTGGTTAAAAGCAACAAATAATAATAATAATAATATATAATACCCTTTGTTGTGATTGTGAGTCACCATTTGATGCTCCACTCTCATAAGATGATGATGGTGTCTGTCACCACAAAATGTAGGTCTAAAGATCCTATTCCATATATTCTTCTTCTATTACAGTTCCTTTGCAAACGTGCCCAAGCCTCAGCGTTGTCCCGAGTGAAGTTCAACCCATACTCCTTCGTCATCTCTTGCAAATATGCCGCCTGAAATATATATATACCACACCGATTATTAGTGTACAAAATGTTAAGACAATAATTATATAGAAATGATAATTGTAACTTACGTAAATTTCTTTTGCTTGCTCGGTGCAAAACTTCAGCCCCTCCATAACTTTTTGGTAAACCTCTCCAGCCCAAAATCATTTTTTGCACTCTTTGGTGAGATGAGTGTCAAGAAAGAGTTCCAAAAAAGAAGGTTCTCTACCCAAATCTTTTCTCTACCAATATAAAGAGTTTGGTTAATGTAATAAATCTTAAAGGACTATACATGTTAAACAAGTTATGCTAAACCTGGAAGCTTGACACGAACTAGTACATGACACAGACCAAATAAAAACAAATAACTAAAAACGAGTCATGTTAAACCCAATCATCATGTTGAATAACGTATTGGACTCAAATACAAAAATAATAAGCTAAAAATTACCACCTGCAATTTACTAATACCTTGTTGAAAAGTGTATTAGACTAACTAAAGACATAATTAGCTAAAAATTCACATGCAGTTTGCTAATACCTAGTTCGTTGACTAAATAAATAACACGTTCAACAATTACCAAAATTTAAAAATATGATTCACTTCCTATAGAATATCAACAATTACAAAATATATGGATATGAATATCTTACAGTCTAATGCGACGCTCATCGTATCCAATCGACCCACCTGTATGGTGGGATGTTTTGCCACCCCTATCCTTTTTGTTGCGGTTTTTTTCCCGCTCGCGGACTTCAAGCGCCAATCTTCAGAGTTCCAAATATGTAAAAGTAGCAGGTACATATGTATAACATATACAAAAAGAGTAATGAATAACCCTAAGAAATAATCTATTGTTGTTGGATTATACACACAAATTGATGAACAAATTAGTGAGAATTTGAGAATTTTTGGATGAACTTGCATAGAATTTTTTTTCTGATGTGTGCTTAAGCATGTGCGAAAACGGGGTCAAGAATTAAATTTATAAAAATGATCAATGCTTCTAACTACACATAAACGGCAAGTGTACCGATCAATAGCAGCGTAGCAAGTAAGACCGAGTATCGTCCAAGGACTCTTGGGAC
>WOUH02000017.1:1884969-1895001 GCA_009936405.2 Stevia rebaudiana
AAATCAAGACTGGATTTGGGCGGATTGGGGACGGATTAGGGGCGGATTGCAAAATTTCACGGGGGACGTTCGGGATTGTAACCTATATATACCACTAAAAATTTTTGGTTCACGGTGGGCGCCCGCCCCCCACCCTTGGCTGTGGGTACGCCACTACAGCTAAACCCTTTATGGCTCATTGTCTTTTTAGGATTATTTATTTATATATATATATTTATATCTTTTAGGATTACTTATAGTATGTAATTTAAAAAAATATAGATAAAAGAACCAACACATTGTGACACATGTGTACCATACGACGAGATATAAATGCGTGCAACTAATTTAAAATTTTCCGGCAACAATCCATGTAGATTTTGCGTATCAATGTTTCTGTTAGACGAAATATATGTTTTGTTGCTTAATTACTTAACACCATTTTTAAGGTTTGGACACTCCCACCCTATTGTGAGGAGAGTGCATCAAGCTTTTTAAAATGGTTATTTTGCAAGAAAATATAGTAATGTTATAATTAAATTAAAAAGAATAGATTTTTAAGTATTCTTTTTAATTTACGGTGTATATATATATATTTTAAATAAGTAATAAAGTATATATAGTTTTTTTTAAGTTTAATAAATGGATGAAACGAGAATAAGTCTTTCAAATGTGGCATGCATGTTGTTTTCTCACTCTCAACTTTCGAGGTATAACTAACTTGATTGAATGTCCAAATTTCTTTCTTTTCATAAATACATTTTACATCTACATATAAGATTTATTGTTTTTATATGCATATATGTATATATAAAAAAAAGGATAGTACCAATTTAATGAGATGTGATATGGGGTAGGTCATATGGGGGAAGAATTGCCAATATGATGGATGAAATAATTGGTTGATGTATTGTAATGATAAAAGGCAAATTCCCAAAGAAGAAAAAATTGTCCTTCAAAGACAATAACAAGTAACACTACTAACTCAAATTACTTTGGTCACCTACCGAAACTACACATAATCTTCAAAAGTAACACATGATTTTCGTATTTTTATTTTTTTTAAAGACAGTACTAAAGCATGATCTAGCTTGTAAAACTCAATGATCAACTCAAAACATACATCTTTAACATATAACTTTTATATTCACATGTTTTACAGGTTTTACGCGTCCGAGGTCATTGTTGCATTGGAGTACCTTCATATGTTGGGAATTGTTTACCGCGATCTCAAACCAGAAAACATCTTGGTTCGATCAGACGGTCACATCATGTTAACCGATTTTGACCTCTCTTTGAAACGTGACCTCTCCACGTCAACTCCCGCCCAAGTTTTTCCCAATCACAACCAATCAAACTCGCCACAACCCGTTGATCATCGCGCCCTTAATCCAACCAAATTCACCTCCTCTTCATGTATTCTTCCCAATTGCATAGTCCCCTCAGTCTCATGCTTCCATCCTATGCGTAAGCCTAAGAAGAAGCCTGTCAACTACATTAAGCCCGAGTTTGTGGTAGAGCCCGTGGACATCCGGTCAATGTCATTCGTTGGGACCCACGAGTATCTGGCGCCAGAAATTGTATCCGGTGAGGGTCATGGTAGTGCGGTTGATTGGTGGACGCTTGGAATATTTATATATGAATTATTTTACGGTGTTACGCCTTTCAAGGGAACGCATAACGAGCTGACTCTAGCTAATATTGTAGCTCGGGCTCTTGAGTTCCCGAAAGAGCCCGTGATCCCAACCATGGCTAGAGACCTGATATCTCAACTGTTGGTTAAGAATCCGGACCGGCGAATGGGGTCCACAATGGGTGCATCCGTGATCAAACATCATCCGTTTTTCAATGGGGTCAATTGGGCACTCTTGAGATGTACAACACCACCGTTTGTACCACCACCGGTTTGCCACCATGAGACTGCGGCAGATATTGGTTGTCTTGGTACTCCGGTGGAATACTTTTAAGAATGATTATGTTATTTGCTGATGTATTTTATTTTGGTTCAGAACCATGGTAATTGATTAGAGTTTGTACTTTGGGCATGGTTGCCTATTACATGTACATAACTTAAACCTTATTGGCTTATTTGTTGCAACTTTGAAGGCAAGGTAACTCCAAATTTTTTTTTAATCAAGGATATGTTTATTTTGGTACAATTAATTAACCAAACGATTAGAATTACGTGTTAGTTGGGTACTTGGGTTAGTCTAGTGACAAATGTGTAAGTCTCTTACCCAGATGGTGTTAGGTTTGACTCACTTGAGTTGTAAACGCCTCAAGTATATTTAAAGTGATTAGATTGGACCACTAATTTTTTTGTAACCATAATGATTATTATTAGAGTTTGGAATATTTTTATCTAACCATTTTGTAACTGAGGATTAAAAATCATCAAGTTTGGAATATTTTTATCTAACCATCACAAGATGGCTTAGTGGTTAGAATCCAAAGGTTTTTCACATAAGACCCGAGTACATATCCCACAGGACACATCATTGGCCAATAATTCTAGTGATAAGATCTGAAATAAACATGTTATGAAAAGTATGCTAAACGGACTGTGGCCTCACACGTCTGGGCCATGTCACAGACCTGTCATGGACCGTCTAACGTTTATCTAACAATTAAGTAAATTTAATATTCTTTTTATTTTGGTATGCCAGATATGTCTTTACTCTAATTAATATAGTATTTCAAACAAATTCCATTGTAACTATACATGGCCAAATTAAAGAGAATTAAAAAATACAAAATGAAAAACATCAATTTTTTTATATTATTAGTAATTAGAATCTTATGTATCATATTTGTATTTATACCATAACTTAGAAGAATGTTGCATATTCTAATCGAATCAAAGGTGGTTTATGGGAAGTGAAATAATTATGTAACTAACCACATATAAACCAACGTTTAAAATTTCTGACTTGATTCATGTAACTAGAGAATCAATAGGCATATGTAGAACGTAAAACAAAATGAACCCAAAATGTGAACACAAAATGCATCAAACATCACAACAAACCCACTTTCATTAAAATAAAATTCTCAGATCTTCAATTGAACCTCAAATGGTCTAACACAGTAAACTAAAGAACAAAACAAAATCAGTAATTAAAAGATAAAACTTAATATGCTCCAAAAGATGAGATACCAGACTATGTTTTTTAGTCAAATAAGCTGAATCCCATATCCTGCAAAAAAAATTCAATTATGTCAAATAAATATAAACACAATTCAATAAACAGTTATGATTAACATTATAAAAACATAATACAATGAACTTTGATAAGTTTAAAAGAATTGCTTACATCATCAGACTCTTCTTTCTCTTCAACCTTCTCTTCCTTCTTTGACTCAGCAGCGGCTGCAGGCGCAGCACCGCCACCACCGCCAGTTGCAGCGGCAACCGCAACACCACCACCACCGGAAGGAACTGAAGCTAACTTTTCTCTTCCAGATGCAATGAGTTCAGTGATGTCTTTTCCTTTTACTTGAGATAAAAGAAGCTCAATTTTATCATCATCAGCATCAGCTCCAACTGCAAATAATCAGTTTCTATATATTAATTATATTAAATACAAATGCAAACAGTTTATGAGCAAAACAGAGAAATCTACTTTGTAAGTATAGCTTAAACATTTAGGTAGCTACAAATGATACCAAAATTTGCATAGAAACTGAATTGTTAGCATAACAAACATGTCAAAATCCAGCACGATAAATGTTTGAAATGATTAGAAAACAGTAGAATTTTGGTATCTCATTTAATGCTGAAAAAATAAAAAAAATAGTCTCAGTTACACAAGCATGATGGATCATTAATAAAATAAACATTCAAATTTGGTTATCTAGATTGCTGCTAAAAGAATCAAATGTTCAAAACTCAATCTAAAAAACTTGAATATATCAATTCAGTAATAGTTCACGAGCAAATCAAACAAAACAACCAAATTGGATGATGAACAATTGCAGTTTTAACAGATCAATAACTAAACAGATAAACAAGCTTAAAAGCACACCTGAACCAAGGATTGTCTTCAAATCTTCGGCAGTTGGGCAGGTGTTACCTCCCAAAAGAGCCAACAAATACGCTGCGACAACCTTCATTCTTCTGACAAATGAAACATAACATAATCAATAATCGAACAATTACAGATTCACGGTTTCCAATGAACGAACCCACGATCTTGTATCATTCCAGTTAAATCAAGTTTCAATATTTCGGTACTACAGCAAACAACCATTAGAATATTAGATAGTGAAATTGATTGAACAACGAATTTCTAATCAAGAATCGGATCGTTGATAGCATCATTGCGATTGAATTTACTAACAATTGACATCCATGTGTTACCTTAGAGTTAAGACCTGATATCGAAATAAGAAACAAACCCTAGATTGAGGATGAAAGAAGAAGATGTACCTGAAATTCGTGTTACAGCCGCAATGAATCTTTTGTGGGCGTTAGGGTTCTGCAAGCTGCTTGAAGTTGAAACCCTATCCCTATTTTATAACATGATTAATACTGCTTCCGTTCATGGGCTTCGGTTTAATGTGTTGATATTGGGCTGGCTGACACATGATTTGAGCCCATTAGTGGATCCACTTCCACTCCAAAGTCCAATCCAATCTCCTAATTCTGATTTCATTAGTTTTTTAAAGGTTCTTTTATTTTTATTTAGGAGTTGCGTTGTTTTGTTGTTCTATACTGCAAGCATTTTGTTTTACTATTGGATTCAAAAGTTTAAGAGTACAAATTATGAAAATTTCATCTTTAGTCTTTTGTGAGTAAGGGTAGATTTGTCATTTATAAAAAATTAACTTAGGTTTTAACAAATGTTAGTCTAAATGATGAAAAATTAAACTAGACAGATATATAAAGGATGATATTAGCGTTTTTAGAACATAAATGATGAAACATGCAATTTCATATAAACCTAAAGGATGATTTTTGTAATTTGTCAAATTTCAATGCATGTGTATATTTTTAATTATTTAATAATACACGTGTTTGGGTGATATGTGATCTTACATCTATAGTTAAGCGTTGCGATTTAAAAGAACTTTGGAGACTGATTTTTAGCCTTCGATTTTTCTTTATTAGTGGTTGGTCGAATTGACCAAGGTGGAAATGATTTGAGCCGAGCCCAAACTAGACTAGGCTCGGGTTCCATGTCTAAAGTTCGAGCTGAATTGGTAAATAGGGATTGTCCAAGCTTGTTTAGCTTCACGAGTCGGGTATAACTTGGTAAGTGAAACTTGGGCCGGTTATAAACAAAATTTTGTTTTAAACAAAATTAAGTCACCAATAATCATATGGGCCGAAGACTTAACATCTGTCCATAATTCTCCTGTCACCAATAATCATATGGGGACTAAATCTTAGTCCCAAATAAGGTTCTGGTGTGACCTTTTGTGACTAATTTTTAACACTTGATACCTCTTTATTACATGTGAATTTTGCGTACCAGAGTTGGGTACTAAAAAATAATTCAATCTACAAATGCACATTCATAACTGAATTTCAGTCCTTGATTATGTTCGTCTTGAAAATATTAACAACTGAAATTCAACCCCTAATGTTTTCACTTTATATTAGATTAGTCTCCAACACGTGTATATCATCTTTGATTACAGAGGGTACATATCTGAGACTAAAATTCAGTTGCTAAAAAGTTTACCTCCAAAAAGTTATATGGCGCAAAAAAACTTGCGACTGAAAAACAGTCTCAAATAAGGTGTCTATTTATTAGGGATTGATTTCCCTGAATTCTACCAAGCATAAATCAGTCTACTATCAACGACTGATATATTAGTCCCAGATAGTTTATATATCAGTCCCCAATAATTTAGTATCTAATGACTCCTTTTTTTGTAGTGTGAATGACACGTAGACATGGGCAAAAAAACCGGTTTGTGAAACCGAACCGGTTTCGAAACCGTAACCGACCCGATCACAAACCGGTTCTACCCAAACCGGTCCGACCCGGCGGTTCTGAATAGGGTTGGGATATTACCATTGTAAACCGGTTTGAAACCGGCTCCAACCCGACCCAAACCGATTTCAAACCGACCAAACCAGCGGTTTGGGGTCCCAAACCGGTTTGAAACCCGACCCTAACTGATTCGATGGGTTCCTAATAAACTCAACCCGAACCGGTTTAGCCCAAACCGGTTTGAACCGTATAGCTTTGAAACCGAAACGGTTTCCAAACCGGTTCGGGTTGGGAAAAAAAAAACGGTTTTGCCCACCTCTAGACATGTTAAAATGGTTGATTATTTTTGTGAAATAGTCTGTGAATATGACTATTTTGGTATTTTCTAAAGATTGGTCGTCTTAAAGAGTTAAAATGGTTACTAAATACTAACCGAAGTGACATAGTTGTGGAAGATGGAGAGGATGATCCAGGAACGAACATTTCCATAGATGAACGCTTATGAGTAATGGAAATTGTAAGAATGGGAGAGGGGCAGAAAACCATAGGTGTAGGGCCGGACAACATGGAGACATGTCGTCCGTGAGCATTATTGGCTACGCTAGCTAATTATTTAAAAATTAAAGTTGGTTACCAGAAAATGATTAAAGCTTATAAAAGATAAGGTATTGTACACCAATGTAAACGACAATATAA
This sequence comes from Stevia rebaudiana, assembly GCA_009936405.2. Lineage (NCBI taxonomy): Eukaryota > Viridiplantae > Streptophyta > Magnoliopsida > Asterales > Asteraceae > Stevia > Stevia rebaudiana. The sequence goes on from WOUH02000017.1 coordinate 1,891,587, forward strand.
ATCAATACATAAACTCACGGGAATCATGAATTGCAACCATACATTCCAAATGGCTAACCATATCTCTTTGTGTGTATCGCTAACCATACTCTCGCTTCTTGTTGTAGCCAACTCTGAAACTTACATTGTCCACATGGACTTATCTGCCATGCCCAAATCATTTTCAAACCACCATTTCTGGTTCTCCGCCACCCTCGACTCCATTGCCGCCGCCACCACCACCACCACCACCGGTTTTAAAACGTCATCTAAGCTTGTGTACAGTTACGCGAATGCAATCAATGGCTTCACAGCCATTCTTTCTCCATCTGAGCTAGAACTCATCAAGCAAACACCAGGCTATCTTTACGCCATCAAAGACACAACGGTTGAGCTCGACACAACTCACTCGACTCAATTCCTTGGACTGAATTCAAAATCTGGGGTCTGGCCGGTTACAAGCTACGGGAAAGATGTTATCATCGGGTTGGTGGACACCGGAATCTGGCCCGAAAGTGCAAGTTTCAACGACCATGGAATGAGCACAGTTCCATCAAGATGGAAAGGTGAATGTGAGTATGGGTTTGAGTTCAATTCGACTTTATGCAACAACAAACTTATTGGTGCTCGATACTTCAACAAAGGACTTTTGTCAAACCGCCCCGGTTTGAATCTTTCCATGAACTCGGCACGTGATACAGATGGGCATGGGACCCACACGTCATCAACCGCAGCAGGGAGTTACGTGAACCATGCATCGTATTTCGGGTATGGAACCGGTACGGCCACCGGTGTGGCCCCAAATGCTCGTGTGGCTATGTACAAAGCTGTTTGGGAAGAAGGTGTGTTCGTTTCCGACATTCTTGCTGCAATTGATCAAGCAATCGCTGATGGGGTTGATGTACTATCGCTTTCATTGGGTCAAGACGGGATTTCTTTACACGAAGATGTAATCGCGATAGCCACATTTGCCGCGCTTGAAAAGGGTATTTTTGTCTCTGCATCCGCTGGAAACAACGGGCCTTATTTGAGATCACTTCACAACGGAACACCGTGGGTTCTCACAGTTGCGGCCAGCACAATGGATCGTGAATTCACCGGAATGTTAACTCTTGATAATGGAGTTTCGGTTACAGGTTTGGCTCTCTATCCGGCAAGTTCGGGGTGGATTCAAGGGCAGGTTTATTTTGTTGGAGCTTGCGAGAACGATTTGGATGCGAATAAAATTCATCAAAAGATTGTGGTGTGTCTAGACACTAATGACACTCTTGGTGAACAAGTTTATAACATCCAAGGCTCCAATGTTTCTGGTGCAATTTTCATCACGAGAAACACCGATCTTGAATTCTTCATGCAAAGCACATATCCGGTCTTGTTATTGGATCTTGAATCGGGTAAAATTGTAATGGACTCGATTAACAACGGTGAAGTGAAAGTGCGTATGAAGTTCCATGGCACACGTCTAGGGACTAAGCCAGCACCAAGGGTGGCTAGCTATAGCGCACGAGGTCCGTCTAATAGTTGTCCCGTTATTTTAAAACCGGATATCACAGCTCCGGGTTCACTAATACTTGCATCATGGCCCGATGGAGTCTCACCGGCCTCTATTAAGAACCACGGTGAAGACACCAAACCACTTTATAGTAAATTTAATCTTTTATCCGGCACTTCTATGTCATGCCCTCATGCGAGTGGAGTGGCAGCTTTACTTAAAGCTGCACACCCCGAATGGACTCCGTCTGCCATCCGATCAGCCATGATGACCACGGCTGATGTTGTTGACAATACGCTTAAACCAATTCAAGACATTGGTGACAACAACAATCCAGCGACCCCTCTAGCCATGGGTTCAGGCCACGTTGCACCCAACAAGGCCTTGAACCCTGGCCTCATATATGATGTCAATCCGCAAGATTATGTTAATTTTCTTTGCGGGTTGAATTACACAAAGAGTCAAGTTCAAGCAATCACAAGATCATCAATCGTCAACTGCTCGAACCCGTCTTTGGATCTTAACTACCCTTCATTCATTGCCTACTTTGACGGGAAAACCACGAGTTCGGATAAAGCTATTCATGAATTTAAACGAACAGTTACCTATGTTGGTGCTGGCAGAATGGTATTTATGGCGAAACTAACTCCGGTAGGTGGGTTAAATGTAAGTGTTTCTCCGGAGAAACTGAGTTTCCGATCAATGAATGAGAAGAAAAGCTACAACTTACGAATAGAAGGGCCCAAAACTATGAAAGATGAAGTGGTTTTTGGATTTTTAAGTTGGGTAGACATTAATGGAAAGTTTGTAGTTAGAAGTCCGATTGTTGCTACAAGCCTAACAGGCGCAACAGACACATTTTAAATGATTGAGATACAAAACTCATAAATTTGTCATTATTGTTGCTACAAGCCTTACAGGCACACCAGACAATATCTAATAAATTTATATACTCAAAAAATGATTAGTTTGGTTTAAAGATTCCTAATGTAATTATATCACACAACACTACCACAATTACAACTTATGCTCACAACTATTCTGAGACTTTTCCCGATATGTTGTCAGCAAAGGTTTTCCCGACAATAGGTTGTCGGCAACCTCATCGTCGGCTAAGTGTTAACGAGATAGGTCGGAATAGTTGTCAGGACATGTGTTGTCGGAATATGTATCAGTAATCCCGACAACAAGTTGTCGGGAAAGGGTTTGTAATTTTCTTTTTAAAAATAAAGGTTAAATGTATTTAAATAACGAACTTCAGTGATCACATATTGCAAAAATAATATCAAAATAAGAGAGCTTGAAAGGTATCAAAATAATATGAACTGTATCAAATTAATAACATGAAGTTCAGGTTACTATAATTACCTCCTTTTAAAGCTTGATTGCACATTGAAGAACAAGAACTCTAAAATCTCCTGGTGCACCAGCTACATTGAAATTCAAAAGCTTCTTTTGCTTCTTGTAATAGTCTTTCAATCATAAAAACTCAAATGAATCCTCTTAATATAGTTCTAGGTTTTCATAAATCGAACAAACGAAGATCTAGACTATCAAACTCGATCGTACATATTTTCAAAACAAAATACATAACCGATCAAACAAACCTACTGAGCAAAGGTCTAAATGGTTTCAAGGCTTATCAAACTGTTTGTAACCTGCGTCAAACCAAATAACAAAATTTTCATTATCATAATCTTCTTTTTACTTGGCAAAATACACAAAAAGAAAGAACAAATTCATATTTTGCCGCTAATCCCAACCCTGGCCCACCACTACTGTAGAATCTGGCTTCCTAAAGCCGGACCGGATCACTTGGTGAGGACGGGTCTGCTTCGGAAGTCCGGACTACGTTCTGGAACTTGAGAATCTGCACAAGGTAACAACGCCGTTAACTCGCCACACAGGACAGGGGATGTCCCTGTGACCAAGCTCGGGCGTGAG
>WOUH02000017.1:1895101-1905475 GCA_009936405.2 Stevia rebaudiana
GGAAATCATGCAGTTTATATATATGTTTAAACAAGAAATTACATGATAATGTAAAACATAAATATAAATACAAGTATCATTCTTTTAGAGGCCTAACACCAGCAAACACAACTTCCAACTGATCCCACAAACTTTTAGCAGTCTCAAAATCCTTCACACGGACCAAAATTTTCATAGGTAAAGCAGATTTGATAGTACCATATGCCTTGATATCCATTTTAATCATTCTTCATCAACCCTCAAATTTATACCTCTAAGTGACAGGCATTTGTTATGATACTTCAATCTGGTTTCTTCGTTAAGATCACTTGGAACATATGGACCATCAATGATGGAGCACCACATTTCTGGATCTATGATGTCAATATGATTCTAAAAACGAAGCTTCCATTGCTGAAAATCAGCTGCATTCTTCAACATGGGTGGTTTGGCTCCAGATGATCCGGATTCAGAGTAAACAGGAACATATGGAGTGTTTTGTTGATCCATATTGGATATTTGTTGATTGTATCTGAGATTTTAAATTGAATTAAATAATTCAGGATCTAATACCCTAGTTCGAAATTGTCCAATTAAACAGTTCAATAAGCAGTAATTAAGACAAATTAATGATTCTAATGAGTTAAAAATGATTAGACGCTGATCTGTTGATTAATTTTTGAGAAATTAATGAACTCAGAGAAATCGGCAAAATCAATGATGATTTTACGGATTGCTTTGTGAATTAATGTTATGATTATCCAAATTTTATCCAAATCAACAACACAAACAACCTACAAGCTTGTTACACTGATCTGAGATCTAACCCAGAAAATCGAAAATCAATGGAAAAGTAAACCCTCGAAAAACCCTTTTGACGCTGAGACAGAAATTTGTGAATCGGCTCATAATTACTTCGATCAGACCAATCACGAATCAATTAGTTGATAAGTAATCGTATACGCTTCAATTGAATGAACAATTTGAAGCTATTAATCTGATAATCTCAAAAACATGCAGTTTCATCAAGAACACACACTAAATCAGATCTATGAATTCATGTTAATTTGTTTAACCAATTTATCAGATTTGTATTAGATTAATCTTAACTGTACGATTTCAAGCTTACATCAGCTTTTGATCGCAGAAATCACAACTTTCACTTTTGATTTTCATGAAAATCAAAATATCGAGCACAAGTCTCTGATACCAATTGTCAGGATCGAGATCTGATCTGATCTAATAAGAACAATAAGTAGTGATTTCAATTGATTACAGGGCGTAAACAAGCAATCAATTCAAGTTAAGTTATGGATCTAATCAAAAACACAATCAGTTTATATTCAAGTCATAATTTATAAGAACATATGATATGAATAATAAAAAGCAGTTGTATTGAAATCAGATTTGAAAAATGATCACAGAATTACAGATTTGTGTAAGAAAGTGTAAATCTGAAGCGTGTAAAAGGCGTACAGACAAATTCTATGACATGACTATTTATAGGCAAATTCATATCTAACTGCCCTAACGGTTAAGCACTAACCAAAATAACAAGACTAACGTCACATCAGTTATACATGTCATAACGGTTTTCATACTTTAATTGTCGATTACAAGTTTTATTAAAACAATATACTCTGACTTGGGACAATGAATTTTTTATTGGTTTAATTTTCTACGTGAAAGGTTTAATTTCGAGTCTCATTTAAAGTAACATGATTAGTATGATTGATGAGGTGAAATTACTTGTTCATGGAGTGATGCTTATGTTTACGAGTTAGACTGATTCCAATTGGGTGTTTTCTTTACATTGATGAGGTCAAAGTAGTTTTCGTCGAGTGATGCTTATTATGTTTACGCTTAAAAAAAATATTACTTATATAAATATATATTCAGAATAAGCTAGTGTGACCAAGTGTGTGTGAGAGAAACTTTGTGTGTGTCACGGGTTTTTCTTGAAAGGCTCTTATTTCACAGTCCTAGACCAGACACACAGACACATATTCTCTCCTTCTCTACAAAATCGAGGTTACCCTTTCCTCTGCCTTCATCTCTCCTCAATCTCTCTCTAGAAGTAAAACTTTTAAACATTTTCACACCCATCTCCAACAACCCTCAACCTCACTCTCACTCTCTAGAATCTTTAACAAAAAACATTACAAGAATCAAAGATAAGATTTGATACAGAGAGAGAAACCTAATTATAACTTCAATGGCGATGATGTTAGACAACTCATGTGACGGTGGGATACTCTTATCATTAGACTCCCACAAAGCAGTCCCGGCACCTTTCTTAACTAAAACATACCAATTGGTCGATGATCCGACCACCGATCACATCGTCTCGTGGGGCGAAGACGACACCACCTTCGTTGTCTGGCGCCCACCGGAGTTTGCACGTGATCTGCTACCGAACTACTTCAAACACAACAACTTCTCGTCGTTTGTCCGCCAGCTTAATACCTACGTAAGTCAAACAAACAAATATAGGATACGAAAACTTGTATAGATATGTGATGAAAAATGTATGTAATTAGCTTTTAGTCGTGATTGTGATACTGATTTTGGTGTTTTGTCTGATTAGGGTTTTAGGAAAATAGTACCGGATAGATGGGAGTTTGCAAACGAGTTTTTCAAGAAAGGAGAGAAGCAATTACTATGCGAGATCCACCGCCGGAAAACATCACAGCCACAGGTGGCAGTTAACCACCACCATCAACATCACTTTACCGGCGGCATTGGCGGTGGCGGCTTACATTCCAGCAATGGTTTCTTTGCATACCCAACTACACGAAGCATCTCTCCACCGGACTCCGATGATCATTTATATTCCGACAACTCACCACCGTTATCTTCTCCGACCACCACTACAACCGCCGGTATGATCGGAATCTTTACCCGTGGCAGCTCGGTGACGGCGTTGTCGGAGGACAATGAGCGACTCCGGCGGAGCAACAATATGCTGCTGTCGGAACTTGCGCACATGAGGAAGCTTTATAATGATATAATTTACTTCGTACAAAATCATGTAAAACCGGTGACACCAAGTAATTCATACCCTTCATCACTTCTTATATCTTCTTCCAATTCAAACATGAATTCACAACAAGCATCGCCCTTTAATATGGGTATCAACAAATCACAACACCTTCATGCTTTAGCTACGAACAACAGCGTTGTTGATGAAAACGTTCATGTTAGTAGATCAACAAAGCTTTTTGGAGTGCCATTGTTGTCAAAGAAGAGATTGCATTCAGAGTATGCGCATAATAGTACGATGGTGGAGACTCATAAAGCAAGGTTGGTTCTTGAAAACGATGATTTAGGGTTAAATCTTATGCCCCCATCTCCTTGTTGATTAACTTTCAATGTGTTTCAGAAAAGATTCAGTGATCTAGAAATCTTGTTTCGTCAAGTTTTTTGATATTAGTTTTTTTTCTTTATATCATCTTTGAGTGAGTTGGTTGATCATATGGCTGATGGGATCGGATGTAAATATAAAGCTTTAGAGTCACCAAGAACATTGTGATTTATAATTAATTTTGTTATTTGTTTCCATATTTATCATCGTGGTAATAAATTGGTATGTTTTTAAACAATCACATTTGTGGGGTTAAATCTTTCTGGAACTTCACTTATGGTTAGCGGTTCAAAAAATCATTATATTTTATAAAATTCCCCTGCAGTTCAAAAAAAGAAAAAAGAAAAATCATCATATTTGGGTTTGATTACGAATCCTATCCTTTGTTGTTCCTTTTTATCTTTCAGGGATTTTTGTATTGATATCTGTAAGTTTCAGTTGAGTCTCATTAATGGCATAAAGATGAGAGGAGAGATGTGTTTCAGTGATATCTTCTGTGCAGAAGGGTGGAAAGATTAAAGCACATAAAACTTCTCATAAGACAACTGCTTGTGTTCAGTGCATTTATGGTTATTACACGTACTGTACAACCTTAATTTGTGTTTATCAAGTCTAGTTACACTTTGACCACTGAATCTCATACGTACATGTACATTTACATATATATGCATTTTTTAATGTGTTACATAGTTTTGCATAAAAAGTTGAGAACTTGAAAATTAACTGGAAATGATGATCGAATCTATTTTCAAGATTAAAATCATTTGACTTGGAGAAGTAGCACGGGGCATGATCCAGGAAAAGAAGAAAAGAAAAAGGGGATCATCATCATCACCATATCTTTGTGATAAATGTTATTTAATCTTTAGTGAACTACTGTTAGTACTAGTAATGATTAATCAATTGAACAAAACATAATAATATTTGTGTTTCTGAGTAATGCCATGTGTTTAAAGAAGACAAATAGATGAAAACAAAAATGATTTTTGAAAGGTGTGAAAGAGAAAAGAAGTTCGAGTTATTCGATGAAAGGGAAGTATGGGAGAAAAAATTGTGAAAAAATGTTGGTTTGAAACGTTCCAATCAATCCAAAACACTTCACTCTCTGGGTTCTTCTTTAGACCACAAACGTTAAAAAGGAAAAATAATGAAAATACACGTTTGAGAGTTCAAATGTCATGCTATAAAGAGTGACTTTAACCCAAGGACAGTTTTATCAACAATCTTTTAGTAAAAGTTTTTATTTGTGAAAATATGTTGGTTTAAAACCCGTATATTACACGAGGTTACATAATTAGCACTCAAACTTTTATCATTAATCATCATTGCATATATATTAAATTATTATTAAATATTTAACACTTTTATAACTATAAATTATAAATTATGCTTTGATATTTTTAAATTTATTCATTAGAAGCTTTTAAAATATAAATTTCGTTGATAATTATACAAATCAAATAAACGTCCAATTTAACATTTAAATAGAGTAAGTGCAGTTTTTCCATCGAAAACTGTTAATATTTCAAACGTTAGGGACGAAATTGTTAAGACTTGAAACCTTAGAGACGAAAACTGTTAAGACTTGAAACGTTAGGGATACAAAATTTTAAGACTTGAGACGTTATGGACGAAAATTGCTAAGACTTTGGAGGTTACAGATCATTTCTATTAACGGTGGGTGAAAATTGTTAAATATTATAAACCTCAGGGATAAAAAGTGCATATTACTTTTTTAAATCTATAAGATAAATATTTAATTAGATAATAATATATTTAATTAATTTTGAAATTCAAATCTATTTTATAATTTAAGATAAAATAAAAATATAAAAAAATTCAAAATATAAATATAATTAATTTAAATATTAAAAACTTTTAAAAAATTGATAGAATGTCATGTGTCATGTTCTAAAATGTTTTATTAGAAGTAAATTTTCATGAGGCTCAGACTCTGACTGGTTAATTTGTGCAAAGCAAAAGCTGCTTTATTTCAAAAAATATATATACCTTGTATTTCTATCAATAAATAATTTTATTATTCTTCATACAAACAAAGCTTCAAACATAAATAAATTATATCATATACATGTTTATGTGTGTAGGGAATCAAAAGGTATTTGTCTTAATGGTATTTTATGTATTTCTCAAATAAGAGATCATATTTTGCAGTCTTACTCAGAGCATAAAAAGCTCTTGATGAGTCAGAGTGTTTTTCACATAAAATGAGTTTCCTCCTTGATTAATAAATTATGATCGTCACACTTTTAGCGATAGAAGAGTGATATTTTCGCCATAATTATATATATACATGTAGGAGAGAGAAAGGAAATCTTGGTCGTCAAGTGTAATGATTTCCATCGGAATAACAAAAAAACCCTAACCCTAGTTTGGCATACCTACTTAGTAAGCTAAGCTTCTTCTATTTTTTTACTTGCTTAGATGTGCCACGTGGATAATGCATGTGAGTAGAGTTACGTCTCTTCTAAACTGGTGAGATCGGGAGCAGGAGTAGTATATTACAAGAGATCCATCAGATATCAAATTCTAACAGATGCGCCCCCCTCACCTTTTTACCGGGTAATATATTCCTTCCAACCTTTTTATATAACTAAAAATGAACTATAATTTTTATATCCAAGTAAACAACGAGTACGTATTAAGTGTTCACGGTTCGTTTTAAAACTGTAAAATCGTTCAAACCGGCGATTGGTTTGGTTTCACGGTCGATTTTTTTTTTTTTAAACTTTCGGTCGGTTGGTTTAATAATTTCAAACAGTAACGAGGGGTTTGGTTTACAGTTTATGCCTAAAACCGTTCGGATAAAACCGGACCGGACCAGAGTATTTAATTATATATAATCTCTAAAATTTCATATTACATGTAGTTAACTTCTGTATTATATTCAATTAAAACTAAGATTAGGTTCACTAAATTAAGTTAAAGTAAAGTGGGTTAACTTAAAATTTATACAAGTATATTAGCCCAGTTTAAAAGTTATCAACTCTCGTTGTTAGTTTCCAAGCTCACTGAAGTCTGAAAGTAATCGAATATGTAGGCCATTGGCTATGAGATGTAATCTTTTTTCGAAATACGTACCCTACTACGTACTCAACTATATATAAATTTGTGTCTTTATGAGCTTTGCCAAAGGTGTTCTTATCGGCCAAGTAACTCGTACTTGGCTTTCTTCCTTGTTGTTTTTTTCTACTTCGGCAAAATCATTCGGACTCGGTTTTATTCGGTCGTACTTAGGTGTACTTGATCTAGCTAGTCTTCTTTGGGAGTATTCGGACTAGGTTGTCCAACTCAATCAAAACAGATTTTTGTCTGTTTTTCACCGAATTTTGTTGAATTATCGTTGTTTTTCATGAAGATTCCTCGCGACAATTAAATGATTATTACGTCTGCAATATTAACAATGAGTATTAACTTTTGAAATAATTTATTATGTGAATATGTATCTTATTTTTATTTATATTGATATTCACGTACTTAGTTATAAAAATTATTAAACATATGATATTTGACGTATATGTAAACCACCTAACATAAATTTCCTTACAATTTACAATGTCTGAGTACTTCTGCTTAGGTTGAGTACCCGCAACTCCTTAGGCGACGATCTCCCAACGGCTGGATACTTATTCAAACATAGTCTTTAGTTAATTGAAGAGTTAAGAGTGGTTAATTTACTTACAGAGTTAAGAGTTCAGAGGTTGGAGGCGAGCATCGTTCAAACCTAGCTAGCTCAAGATATATATTTTTTTATATAAAATTATAGATTTCTGTTTAATAAAGAAAAAGTTGATCAATGAGTTTTGTTACATTTTTTGTTCTAAAACTCATTGTTGTGTTACACGAATTCGGTGTATATATTAGGGCTAATAAAGCGAATCATAGGTTACGTGAAAACATTTTCCATACCTTTTTTTGGCTTGTTTTTAGTGCATACCCTTTAAACATTTTCTTTGCAACTTCTTTTTCTTTATGCAACCAATTAAAACAATACTAACAATCCATTTGCCTACATAGATGATTCTCAGTTGCTTAAACATCATTGCCCTATTAGTGAAAGGCTGAAAGCTTAAGTTATGTGTTATTGAATATTGAAGATAGACATTCACCTTGAATTGTTGTAGTATCGTTTTGAAGAAATAAAATTAAGGTTTATTTCCACGAATGTATGCCTATGTAAGTTTGTAAAGCCAATGATAGAACTTATATATTTGTTTAGAGCTAAAGTTCAACAAATTAATGTATACTTGTTGGGTCTCAATATGTTTTCTTTCGTTTCCGGTAAACTAGCATAACCACCAGTAATTAACATTCTTAGAAGTTGAAAGTAAATAACTTTCTAATGACAAACCATTCGACTCTTAGTATTAAATTACTCTAAACATTGACCATGTATGTCAGTATTCAAACCGATTATCTCTCAATCTCAAAGACATTGTCTTTACCAAGTGGCTAACCAAGCTTTACCTATATATATTCTGGGCAATGATTGTAGATTAGATACTTACTTTCTTTTACCGGCGTTGAATTGATCAAGTTTGAGACGTCTATGACAAAATCTATTACTCTTTTAACCTATTGGGTGGTCACCCATTTCAGAAGGGGAAGCCCCAAGAAAAACCTTCTGGCTTGTTTTAGGGAAACTTTGAACTGTGACCTCTTAAAGAGAAGCCCCAAGCCCACCTCACCTTAACCATTCAGGCTAACAATCATAGCTTTAGATACTTGATCAGTTGATCATAGGTTTATTCAATATTGTACTTAACTCAGTCTAACGTTCATTACTATATAGTCCTCTTTATCACCCTTTAATAATACAAGTCATTATCATTTCACAGGGGGGCTACTAACGGGACCTCCCATTTATTTTGGGACCGCCCACTTACGGGCCGTAAGGAGCCCTACGACCCAGAGGGCTTATGTAAAAAAAAAGTCGTGACACGTCACGTCACATGTTCTAGTATGGGTACGGGCCGTAGCCTCCCCTACAACACGTAAGCCCTCTTGAATTTTTTGTCACCATTTCCCTGTATTCAATAGATGTTTTTTGGACCAGGCTTGGTTTCTTCCCTGCGCTTGTTTACAGGCAAGAGCCGGTACACGTCCAAAAAGAACTAAACCAAATTGGACGGCAAAGAAAAAATGTATTTTGTTCCTGTTGATGAAGAAAGATAAACTACATTTTATACAAGGCAGCGATTCCATCACTATTCCACCCAAACCACTGATGTAGTAGGTGACGGTAACTATGGTTTTCATCGCATACTTACTTATTTTTATCAGCTTATTGATAATGTTCATGTTAGCAAGCGTATTGATGCTATGAAGAAACATTCCATTAAAGAATAGTTCATGTTGTTCCATTTGCCCTTATCCGTCATTTTTCCTATTAAGGATCCAAGAACATTTGTAGCTTTCCTCTGCATACTTACCTAGAAAAAAACTGTGCATTCTTTACCAATACCAGTTCCAAAAGATGGTTACCTGTACAAAGTGAGTCTGAAATGTTATATATATGATTCATAAAATCTTATTAAAAGTTATTCGGGATCATGACAACTGCAAATATTATTATTATTTTTTTTTTATAATACAAGTGATTCATGGAGTGGTATGGACCCTAATTTTCAAAGACATGTGACATCTAGTGGCGTCTCTTACCAACGCCAGTTCCAAAACATGGTTACCTCTACAAAGTGAGTCTGAAATGTTATATGTTTCATAAAATCTTATTAAAAGTTCTTCGGGATTATGACAACTACAAAGGTATTTTCATTTTTTATAATACAAGTGATTCTATTGGAGATTCGGGATCACAAAAACTTGTGATGTATCCAAGTTTGTGATGTATCAAAACAATAAGAATGAACACAAGCTTATGATTAAAATTTGTATGTTGGAAATCTTACTCCATATCTAACAAAGATCCTAACTCATCACGTCTAGTTTGGATTTAGGGATGAACATCAACAAAATCAAACAAGTAATTTCTGCATACTTACCTACTTTTATCAACTTGTTGCAAAATTTCTGCATACTTACCTGATTTTGTCAGCTTGTTGCAAAATTTCTGCATACTTACTTGATTTTATCAGCTTGTTAACAAATTTGTATATATTTATTTGATTTTATCAGCTTATTGCAAAATTTCTGCATACTTACCTAATTTTATCAGCTTGAATTTCTACATCCTTACTTGAGGGTGGATCCATTGATAATGTTCATGTTAGCAAGCGTATAGATGTTATGAAGAACCAGTCCATTAAAGAAAAGTTAATGTTGTTCCCTTTTCCCTTATCCACTATTTTTCTTTTTATTAGATATTTTTTTATAATACCTTGCAAAAGATTGGAATAATAATAAAGATTTGAGTCTACTAAAAAATAAAAAAATAAAAAAACATGTTCGGACAACAAAATAACATCATCCGCTCATAATCTGGGCTTAAGCTTAGGGGGAAGTTCAGCCTCAAATACGCCACAAAACATAGAATTTGAAAATAACCATTAAATTCTATCAAGTCAACATTCTAACTCGATCCATTTTGGAAATATCAATCAAACAACTGATAACACAATTGACTCATTGACCCACAAACCCTAATTTTCAAAGACATTGGAAATCTAGTAGCGGTATAGGTTCACAAAAACTGTGCGTCCTTTACCAACACCAGTTCTTAATTATGTTTACCTTTGAAATGTTATATGATTTATTAGCAGTTTTAATTTACAAAGGTGTTGCTGTTAACAGTTACCATTATGTAACTCATATTAAATATCAAGATAAAAGGTTATGGTGGGAATTTGATGACGAAGATTTATTTGGGTCATCCAAACAATATGAATTAACACAACCTTGTGATTAATATTTGTATGTTGGAAATCTTCCTCTGCATTTAACAAAAATCTTAACTCATTGTGTCTATTTTTATGCAGCAGTGTGACGCCCGTCTCCCAGGCTTGGCCCCTAGGTGACGTCACTCATCGGATTTACACAATAGCAATGATTATTCA
>WOUH02000017.1:1911982-1925409 GCA_009936405.2 Stevia rebaudiana
AATCAATAAAAGAAATCTTTGCATGTTAAATATTGTAACACTTAGTGGCACGTGTGATGAACAATCGTATCACGCTCTGACGATTCCGCCGTCGGTTGGGGTGTGACAGCAGGAACAGGGTTGACTTCCATGAGTTCTCGATATTGGGCTACATGTTATTTTGGATCAGTGGTACCGTCATATAGTTTAATCTTTGGGGTTTGAAAGAGTTTCGGTATCTCTGCATCACACATTGGAGGTGTAAAACGGGATAGTCGATGGGTGGTTGAGGATACCTCAGGAATTGGTTTGACAACTCCGGGCACACTCGAGATCATGTCTTTTAATCTCTGGAATTCCTTAGATATTTCGGGGGTGATTCTCGAGCCTTGAGAAAGATCATGGTTAGAATTATTTAAAGTGTAACCATTAAAGCTACCATAACTAGTCTTCCTTGGAGGGATTGGAAGTGAGACTTCAGGATCCCTAAATATACTTGAATAGCCGGATCCTCGGGATATCTCGGGATAGTTAGTTCCTCGGGATATGAATGCATGGATTGCATTGGAATAAAATCCAAATCTCGACCTCCTGTTGATCCCAAACTTCCAAAATCCAGGTTTATGAGAATTAGTAGAGTATGCTCTACAACTTTTTCCTTCCCCTTGTCCTTTAGTTTTTCCATTTGTTTGAAGAGGACTTTGTTGGTTTCTTGCTGTTGATCCATTTGTTTTTTTACCTGTTTCAAAGTAAACAAAATTACATCATTACAGATAAATATAGGTGTATGTGATGTTACCCTGGTTGTCGGAATAGGATCTGATGCAACTATCGTCTTTCTTGCAATGGCTGCAGGTCTCCTTGACGAGTAAACCGGCAGTTGAGTTGAAAGACTTGGAACTGTTGTAGAGGATGAAATTAGAGGGGATGGAGATTTTGGTTGGGAAGACATTTGTTTTGTAAAAATCCTCAGAAATAACACGTAGGTTGATTTTTAGTAATGAAAAGACACAGTTTGCCCCACGGTGGGCGCCAAATTGTTTCGGCAAAAATTAACAAGTATAACTTTTAGCAAATTCAAATTAGTTTTGTGAGGTTGTGTGCTTGTATATTCCAAAAATCAATATAATGTGCGATTCGCAAATATATCCCTAGGAATCCCTAGAAATAGTTGAGAATATGTAAATGCAATAAATGAAGGACACTAAGGACTTTTAGCGAGGAAAGCCCTTAATCTAGTATGATCTTTGACATAAAACCTCGGACAAGTGACCAAAGAATCATTTGTCTTGTCAATCTAATAAAAATGAACAAGTAAATACAATACAAAGCGAACAAATGGTTGTATAACTAGAGTGATCGTAACAGTTTTGCTAAGTGTTGTGGTGAATGAGAAAGTAGAGAGCAGAGAGAGTGATGTGTGTTGATCAAAGATCAGGTGTGTTCCTAAACAACCATTAGTCCCTTAAATATCAAATAAAATAGAGCGGTCATCACCCACTTATGCGAATAATCTGGAATAATAAAATCCACTTTCTTCTTGACTTGGTCATTCAACCATTGTTCTCTTTTATCAGCATAATCCATGATTCAGCTCATGTGCTGAGACATTTCCACGTGAGTAGTTGATCGAGGTTGAATCGCTGAATAATAGGTAGCTTCATTATGCATTAGCTTGTCAACCTTCAATGCGAGACAATATTTGTCAATGTGTTTATTTAAACTAGAATTTGATTGTTTCGCTAGAATAGCACCACAAAACTTGCACCGAGCCTTCTATTCTTTATTACTCATCACAACCAAATCCCAATTACTCCAAATTTTGAGACTCCTTGTATGCTCAAGAGTTTCAACACGGTTGGCTCGTCAGTGTTACCCCCGACAAAAGATTGTGATGCGAAGAATGTTAGAACATAAAGAAGCTATCATATCTCATTTAAGTTGGGCCAACCTCCTTTTGGGTTTCCATACTTTGGGACTTTATGTTCATAATGATGCCATGCTTGCCTTTGGTACTCCGGAGAAGCAAATCTTAATCGAACTCATATTTGCTCAATGGAGACAATCTGCTCAAATAGAATTGATTTCTTCGTTTGATTTCTGTTAGTTATGTTATTTCTTATTTCTATATTTAGATTTCTGGATATTTATGTTAGACATTTTTTTGATATAGAGATTTATAGAAAAAGTTCCATTCATACAAAAAAAAGCCGAACGTAATAACGAAAGTGTAGAAGAAGAAATGAATGTAAACCGAGTGTAAAACGAGCGTAACATGAGCATAAAATGAACGTTTTTTTGCGTTTTAAGTTGTGTGATTAACCAATTTTATCCACAACTTATTTATACTCGTTTTTTTTTTGGGGGGGGGGGGGTAGTGAAAAAAAAAACGGCTCAAAATATCCCAAACAGTAAAAAAATGCCTTGAAAACCGTCCCCAATAGTAAAAAACGGCTAGTTTTGTTCAGACCGGTCGAATCGGCAAACCGGTTTGACAGGAATCGGTTTGGAACTAGTTCTGGTTTGAAACCGAATGCAACGGATAGTGAAAATGGTTAGAAACCGGCAGTTTGGATGGAACCGGTTCTTGAAGCCCTCGGTTTGAAACCGAAACCGGTTCAATTCGGCCACTCTGATTCTGAAACCTGTTTTTTCCCACCTCTACTGCACAGTATTATACTATTATTGAAAGAAAAACGAGGCCATAAAACTATGGAGCCCCAACAAGTATAACTGGGCCAGCTAACGCGATCATTGTTGCGAGGGTATAACTCCGAATTCTAAAACATCCGAATAAAGAAGCGGCGACCGCAGTGGCGAGTGACGGTTCGATTCGGAATAATGGACTTGAACATGGCAGAACCCGGCGAGATTCTACCGGATCGGAAAATAGATACGTCGGCGTACGATTTGCTTCAAATGACTAGGACTTCCGTGGAGGATATCGTTGCACATATGCTCTCGATTAAGAAACAAGGAGGCGATTTGCAACTACCTGAGCTCGTCACTCAGATGCTCCTCAACTTCGTCAATCTTCGGAAGGTATCATATTTTTCTTTTCCCTGCAGCTGTAATTGTTTGTTGATTTGTTATCCTTTATAAATTTGAGTTAACTGGTTGTGTGAAACTTAAAAGTTGAATAATGGTATTTTTTTAATTTATTCTTCAATTGGTTCATGCTGTTTGAATTTGTGATGTAGTTTTACTTTTGAGCAATTAGGGTTTACTCTGAAAACAAAAACTTATCTTTTATGAAATGTGAGGATCCTTGTTTACCTGATATTCTTAAGTGTATTGTTTTCGGTGACCTATATCCCTTAAGACAAGGAAGTAAACTAAAATGATAGTTACAGGAACATTGACATATAACTCATTCAATCTACCTTTGGTTTTAAAATGTGCACGGCCACACGCATAGGCGAGAATACTGAATGGGGCGATGAGCGGGCATAAAAGTTTCTTGGGCTGTGTGCATCAGAGGCTCAAAGCATCTTTTTGTAAATGGACAGATTTTGTGCATTGAGAGGTTGTACATATCATAGTTGTCAAAGGCGTAAAGGATTTGCTTCATGCCTAGGCACAAGGCCAGTGGCGGATAGAAGGCACCCAGTACATGGCCAATGATAGTGGAAACAAATGTTAGATTTCATACTTTTATGACTAAGTTCAACTAAAATGGGGGCACATTTGAATGAAATTTAGATCAAACAGGGGGACAATTACATCACATGGGGGCCTACCGCTAAAGACCAATTTAATTTTATAGTTAAAAATCAAATATTTGTTCAAAAAATCCTGAATTTTTTCTTTAACCTGCATATGAGTCTCCTACAACTTCCTTTAACCTTTAAATTATTGATTAAATTGTCTCTGCTTCCTTTTTTTTCACTGTTTATGTTAATTTGTTTTGTTGTTTATAATAATTTTTCCGGAATTTACAAGTGTCAAAACCGTGTTGGAACCACACTCAGGATCTGGATAGCCGTAAGGCTTTCTTTTGTGCATCTTTTAGTTATCTATATTTGTGTTTTCTTTGCAGGTAAATCGTTCCATATTGGTTGAAGAAGATCTTGTAAAAGCCGAAACAGAACATGCAAAAGCACCTGTAGACTTCACTACACTGCAACTCCACAATCTTATGTATCAGAAGAATCATTATGTTAAGGCAATAAAGGCTTGCAAAGACTTTAAGTCAAAGTATCCGGACATTGAACTTGTTCCCGAAGAAGAGTTTTTCAAAGATGCACCAGAACAAATAAAAAACATTGTACAGTCAAATGACAGTGCTCACAATCTGATGCTTAAGAGGCTCAACTATGAGCTGTTTCAGGTACATTTTGAATAAGAATAAAGAGTAAGTTAGATTTTATTAAATAATCTATTGTTCTTATTTGTCAGCGAAAAGAATTGGCGAAACTTCATGAGAAGTTGGAAGAACAAAAGAAGATACTTGAGGACACTATTGCAAACAGGAAGAAGTTTCTGTCAAGTCTTCCTTCACACCTTAAATCTTTGAAGAAGGCATCTTTGCCAGTACAAAACCAACTGGGAATTCTTCATACTAAGAAACTAAAGCAGCATCAATCAGCAGAGCTGCTTCCGCCTCCTCTTTTTGTGATTTACTCACAATTGTTGGCTCATAAAGAAGCATTTGGTGAGTGCATTGATCTTGAGATTGTGGGTAGCATGAAAGATGCTCATACTTTTGCCCGACAACAAGCCAATAAGGATAATGGTAACTGTTCACATGTTTATTCATTTATAAAATTTGTTTCTCTCTAGAACTAGAATAATGATGTATTTTGATGTTACAGGCATATCCACTGCTAATGCAGAGAATTCTAAGTTAGAAGATGATGTGGTTGATGAGGAAGATGATGGTCAAAGGAGGAGAAAGCGTCCAAAAAAAGTCCAACTTAAAGAAACTCTTGACCCTGCAAGAATATACCAAACACACCCTCTTAAACTCATCCTCCAAATACATGATGACGAGGCATCTGATCCTAAATCTTCAAAGCTTATTGTCTTGAAATTCGAGTATTTGTTGAAGTTGAATGTTGTTTGTGTTGGAATTGAGGGATCAAATGAGGGGCCAGAGACTAATATTTTATGCAATCTCTTTCCAAATGACACAGGACTCGAGCTTCCTCACCAGGTTATTTATTTTCTACATGCTTTGTTAGTCGTGGATTGTGGTGCGATTATAACTTTTTTTTTAATGGGTAAAGTAGGGTTTAGTATTATCCGATACTGGTTGAATGACAAAATTTTTTAAAAAGAAAGTCGGCCAAGTTGTATGTTTGTTGAATAAAACCTCCAACTCAATCAAAAGTTTGGATTTACATTCTGATTAAATATATGTTGTTTGTAACCGTAACACTCATAGGTTTTACTAAAACTAAAAAGTATAGGAAAACATTATTTTGGGTCAACCTGATCTAACCGTTTTGACTTAAAAGTACCCGGTCGTTTTGTGACTTGTAATGAGTTCATTTGCAAGGTGGATTTTGTATTTATGAATTGTAGCATGTTTATTGAGTTATTGTTGTTGATATGATGCAGTCAGCTAAGCTTTGGAGTGGCAATGGCCCAATATTTGATGAAAAAAGATGTTCACGCCCATATAAATGGGCCCAACATTTAGCTGGAATTGATTTACTACCAGAAGTTTCACATCTTCTTACAGCTGGTGCAGAATCTTCAAACAGTGAAGCAACAAAACAAACGGCTATCGTTTCTGGGCTATCTTTATATCGCCAGCAAAACCGGGCCCAGACAGTTGTCCAGAGAATTCGGGCCAGAAAGAAGGCCCAACTGGCCCTTGCGTGAGTTACTACTCACTATAACATTGTATGTTTAAACTTTTATGGTCAAATGACTAAGAGGACAATGTATTCGACTTGTTTTTTAGTTGGAGCTCTTGAAATAAGTTAATATTATGGTTTCATACATCTGCATTATGTGGAATTTGATGATTATTAACTAATTTATGTAGCATATAGTGAAAAATCTGAAATCTTTACAGGGAGCAGATTGAGTCGCTAACAAAGCTTAAATGGCCTAGTTTGAGTTGCCAGACCATACCGTGGTTTTCCCACACACGTCTGTGCAGTTTGCTGAGTTGGACAATTATGCCCTCACGCAAGCCCATTGCACCCGTTGAAGAACAAATCCAAGCTCAGAAAGAAGTCGAGACGGTTTATGGGCCTGATACTTCAAAGGCAGAGATAGAAAACGTCAGGGAAGATGGTGAGCTTCCATCATTAAATCTAACTGGTGTGAGTGAAATTACGGTTACGCCCTTGAAGGTTTTATCAGGCATTGAGCACTCTAAACGCCTCGCTTTGATTACTAAATCATTGGCTTCTCCGATGAGCAAGGGAAAATCACCGAGTTTCAGAAAGCTTGATGAAGATTTGGATTTGATGTTAGTGTCTGATAGTGAAGTGGATGAGCCACCGCAAATTGAGCCAGAGGGTGTACCAACAGGGAGTGGGGGCATAAATGTAACTGATAACTCTTGGATGGCATGTGGGGTCCGGGACTATTGTCTTGTTCTAATGAGTAAAGTCGATGGCGGTGATGGGTATATGAAATTAGAAGCCAAGGTATAGTCAGTATCATAGGTTATTTTTAGCATGCTAAAAGTTTAGTTTATTTATTTATTTTTTTTTAACTTTTCTAAAACATGTATGGCAGATCACAGTCAGCATGGAGTATCCACTAAGACCACCGCTTTTTACCTTGAATCTTCTTAGAACTGCAAATGCAAAAACTGGAACCGAGACTGATGCTAATGAGTGGTTTAATGCACTCCGGGCCATGGAAGCTGAGGTAACAGTTTTTAATTTCGTTTTTATATTTATTTATTTATTTTTTTATAATCAGTGTGACCTTTTTTCTTGTTTTACAATAAGCCTGCCATTGACTCATTACGTAAAAGATGAGTTCTGCTAGAAGTGGCAAATGGGAGGGTCATTATTAGGTAACGAGTCAAAATAGTAATTTTTTGTCCAAACTAATTAATTGTTGTATAACTGATAAATGTGTCAAATATGACTACAAATATCATATTATATCAGTTAAACCTGATGCTGTGAATAATATGATGGTTTTGTGCTCTAAAATACACTTTGGGAGACTTTTGGGCCCGTTTAACTAGTTTTACTTTTTTTTTATTATTATACCTGAGATAAAACATAATCGATCCGGTTATAATTTTTGGCCCCATCTTACTATTTTTATATGCCAAGAAACAATAATATATTCAAGAAAATGAGATTATCCCAAATTACACTTCATAGAGGAGACAGAAACTCATTTTGTATTGGAGTAACATCTTAAAAATCAGAACAAAACGAAAAACTGGTCAAACCGTAATGTGGCTCTTATAACAAACAGTATATCAAACAGTATATCTATGTGATGAAAACAATTGTGTGGCTTGTAGTAATCTCTGTAAGTGTGCCTCTTTAAGGTGAATATATATGTGATGAAAACAATACCTTGGGAGGAAGAAAATTCTATATTGGGCCATCAAATATGTTGCCTTGCAATGCTGTTCGACTTTTATGTGAACGGAGAATCATCCACTGAGAAGGGAAATAGCAATTCTGTGGTTGATGTCGGTTTGTGCAAGCCAGTTAGCGGGAGGCTTGTGTCCCGAACTTACAGGGGTCGGGATCATAGGAAAATGATCTCCTGGAAAGATGATGGTTGCACCCCTGGCTATCCTAGCTAACCGGATACAAATAGTTAATATATGGAATTGTACTTGTTTGGTTGTACTAGTGATTATATGACTTTGCTATTTGTTAAGATATGGACGCTCGAATTGGACTGGTTTATCTAGCTAATGTTCATTTTTGGTTGTATAAATTAGTATTCTTGTTAAAGCCAAGACTCCAAGACTAGAACACTCTCATAAAGCCATAATTTATACGTATAAAATAATAGAAAACTAGGTTTTCTACTTTTGTTTTTTTAATTATAATCTATTTTCATAAAAAGAAAAATATTACCCAAAGGTCACTATAGCAAAGAAAAACGGTGCGGGATCTTTTCACCAAAATGATCGAGGGCGATACATTATGTATAACAAATCCTTTTGTATAACAAATAATAATAATAATAATAATAATAATATAAAAAAAAATCTCTATTTGGAGCCATGGGTCTCTTATGGAGCAGCCTTTCTAATCTATTGGGTATGTTTTAATCGGTATGTTTCATGGAGCAGCCCTCTCCCCAGACCTTACGGTTTAGTAGGATTTCACTAGGTATTTTTTTTTTGTTTGTTTGATCAAGGACGATACATTCATTATTGTAAAGACACTACATTAACAAAACATGAACACTCACGGCAACCCGTTTTCCACACATTTTGTGTGACATTGCAGTTTAAATAAATGTAAGTTTAGAAATATGAGTTCACGTCCTTAGTTTCTAAACACTAAATCCTTTTTCTAAAAATATATAGATCAATGTCAAATTCCCATTTAACCTTGAGAAACTTCAAGTAAAGTTGGTGTCTATGTGCGTGCGTGTGTGCACGGCTTCACGGACCGGATTGTGTCCTCGGATAGCGCCTTTTTCGAATATAGTTATGTAATCATATTTTATATATAATTCTGGCAAAAGTATTTTAAAAAAATCAATTGTTTTATTAGTTAACCCGATATTACTTGCTTCGTCTTTAACACATATTAATCTGAACGAGTTCAAAACGAAACGGTGCGTGATCTTTTCACCAAAATGATCAAGGACGATACATTATGTATAACAAATTCTTATGTATAACAAATAATAATAATAATAATATATATAAAAAAATCTTTTTTTGAAGCCGCGGGTCTCACACGAAGCAACCTCTCTAACCCATTGGGTTTAGGGGTAAGGTGTGTATTCATCCCCTTCCTCAGATTTAGTAGGATTTTACTGGGTATGTTTGTTTTGTTTGTTTGATCAAGGACGATACATTCATTATTGTAAAGACACTCTACATTAACAAAACATGAACACTCAGGGCAACCCGTTTTCCTCACATTCTGTGACATTGCAGTTTAAATAAATCTAAGTTCAGAAATATTGAGTTCACGTCCTTAGTTTCTAAACCCTAAAACCTTTTTCTAAAATATACAGATCGATGTCAAATTCACATTTAACCTTGTGAAACTTCAAGTAAACTTGGTGTCTATGTGCGTGCGTGTGTGTGCACGGCTTCACCATGGACCGGATTGTGTCCTTCTCAGATAGCGCCTTTTTGCTCCACGTTGCGTGTCTATCATCTCCATAACCTGCTATTATTCGACAATATAGTTATGTAATCATATTTAATATATAATTCTGGTAAAAGTATTTTAAAAAAATCAATTGTTTTATTAGTTAACCCGATGTTACTTGCTTCGTCTATAACACATATTAATCTGAACTAGTTCTGGCCGTTACATAGCTTGTCGTACCCACCCTTACTTCCCCTTGAAACATATTTGGATACATATGACAATAAAAATTTGCAAAAAGATATTTGGTATAATACCTGATTCTGCTGCATTTCCATCATCTCAGCCTGTAGAATATAAGCTATGTCATCATCAAACTTTTAACATTCAAAACTCTTCAATATATATTTTCATTGATTTAGGTATAAAATTTGTAAAAGTTGAATATTTTTTTTTACAAAAAAGATGCAACTTTGTTTACCTTTCTTTTCAATTCTTGGTTCTCTTCTTTCAGTTTTGCTACTTCTGCTTCTAGTTCCATAGTGTAGGCCTGTGACATACACTACACATTAATAAAGAAAAAACCAACAACTAAAAAAACCGGCACGAACCTGCTTACGAGCCCGTGACCGGGCAGCTGACTCCCGGTTCTTAATCATTCGTCTCTGACGCCTTTCAACAACTTTTTCAACCGCCCCTGTTTTTCTCCCCCTCACAATCCCACTAAACTGATAAGGCGAAGGAGAAACCGAAGACGTATCCCCATTATTCTTTCCCATCCCGTCTGATGAAACCGCAGGCGACCCCACCCCCCCGCCAGGTACCACCGCCAAGCCCATCCCACCACCCTGTAACATACCATCAGAAACACCCATGATCCCATTCCTAATTACAGGTTTACTACTTGGTATAGTCATGTGAAATAGTTGACTTTGTTGTTGACCTTGTGTGGATCTAACTCCATTGACATTCAATGGCAAATTAGAGGATTGAAATCCAATCTGATTACTGTTACTGACATTCACTGCTGGGTTTTGTTGGAATCCAACAGAACCGAAGACGGAGTTGTTTTGGGGATTTGTTAAATTTGAAAACAACCCGTTATCATTGGGTTTATTGACTAACTGGTGCTCTTCGCGCACGACTCCCGCTTTCACCAAAAACTCCTCAAGAGTCATCTCACCTAATGTTTGTTGTCTTTGTGGCAAATTTGGCTCACCAAAACTGTTAAACTCTTTTGATATATCTTTCCAAACTTCATCTACCGTTTTTTGGCTTAATGTTCTTGGTAGAGTTAAAGATCCTTGTCTTTGTATGTTTCCTGCACTGGCGGTGGTGACGGTGGTGTTGTTTCCGGTTGTTTGGATTTCTTCAGCATTCCAGATACTTTTTAACAGTTCATCCATGTTCATGGACCCAAAATCTTTACCAACGCTACCCATTGTGTGTTGCAGCTCATCGAAAGTTAATGAGTATATTGACCCTTGTCTTGCTAAATGGAAGCTGCCCGGAGGCCGGCCGGCGACCTCTCCGGCTGGCTGATTTCCGAAGTTCATAATTTTATCCGGTGAACTTGTTGATCTAGAATTCGTCTTAAATAAACCAAAATTTACAGTTTAGTTACATAACAAAATCAATTTCGAATCATTGAACCAGAACAACATGAATTCATGATCAAACTTCTCACTGTGATTACAAAGTTTCAGAGATTGTGTGAGTTGGCAGGTTAGAAAAAATTACAAAAACCCTAATATCGGGTTGTGATTGATACCACAATTCTTTCTCAACACACATAATTAAGCTCAAACTTTACCCAGTTTTGAACTCTGGAGCTCGGAAATTGATAAAAATCCAAGGATCAAACGAAAATGATTCAGTATGGAGCAAAATACAAATCAAAACAAGGGGAATAACAGAAATTGATGAATGGATAAAATGAACTTACATTAATCCGATATTGAATGAACAGTGAGGATTGGTGGTGGTGATGAAGGTTTCATGAATCAGTGAACTTTTGTGCCTGAAAAAGAATGATGTGCGGGTGGGTTTGCAGCTTTTTAATGGAGCCGACAATTGGTCCGTGTGTTTCACTTTCTAATTTTAGAAGGTATAGACTATTTACTAATAATAAAATTGCACTATTTTAATATAATTAAAAAAGAGGAAATTATCAAAATATGTATTTGAACATAAAAAATACAAAAAATGGAGATGTTTTTTAGCTTCAACTCTGTCCACACTATACGTCCCATTCACCTATACGAGACATAGGGTCTATACGTATTGTATTAGCACATACAACCCATATAGGTTTCGAGATACTTACAAAGTTCACTAAAACTGAAAAAAAGAAAATACCAATACGATGCGTATAGACCTATACACATCCCACTTGGCCGTCAGACGAATATCACATAGTTTAAGATTGTCTGATGTCAATACCCTTATATTTGAGATTATATTGAGATGTACTGAACCGTGAAAAAAATGAATCAGAAGACACAACCTTATATATTTTAATGTCAATATTAGATCTCCGCATTTATCAGAAGATAATAACTTTAATTCAATTTCGTATTAATTTAGTCTAACGTTGAAATATAGCATCATGATAAATACAGTGATAATGTTGGACATCATGTGTGGGGCCAATACAGGGTACACGTGGACCACCAAGGAGAAGGTAGAAAACTGATGGGAGAAGTAACCTACCACTGTTTGTTATCTAGAATGATCTTAACCATCCACGTGTTTTGCTTTTTTAAATTGGGTTTTGTCTTATAGTCAATATACTTTTAATAAGATTAAAATATATAATTGTTATGAACTTTTTTTTTAGGAATAAAACAATTTACCTCTAATAAATTATTTTAAAAATTAACACATTACATTTTTAAATATTTTTATAATTTTTTTGATTATTTAAGTTAGTTAGATTAGTATTTTGTATTCTTTTATACTTTTTTTATATTATCTTAAATTGTAAAATAGATTTAGATTTGTTATTATCTAATTAAATATTCATCTTATATATTTAAAAAAGTAAACTATATTTTTTATTCATTAAGTTTACAATACTTAACAGTTTTAGTTCATCGTTAACAGACACGGTCTTTAACGTTTCAAGTCTTGTCATTTCTCATCCTTAAAGTTTCAAGTCTTAAAATTTTTCATTCCTAACGTTTCAAGTCTTAACAGTTTTTGTTCCTTACGTTTCAAGTCTTAACAGTTTTCGTCTCTAACGTTTCAAGTCTTAACAGTTTTCGTCTCTGATGCTTTACGTCTTAACGGTTTTCTATTAAAGGGTTAATGACAAAAATTATTAAGACTTGAAACGTTAGGTACGAAAACTATTAAGGGTCGACTAAAACTGTTCAAGACTTGGAAATCTCAGACTAGAAAAACCGCACTTGTTCTATTTAAATTTAAAATTTGTCGTTTTTTTAACTATTCACAATATAGTAACTTAATATATATATGCAATGAATTATAAAATTTTAAATGTTGATTATGTAACCTCATGTAATACACTGTTTTAAGCTAGTATTAAATAAACACCTACCTTACAGCTAGAGGGCTATTGATCTTAACTTTACAAAGGTTAGAAAAGAACATAATACCGTAAGGCCGTGCGGCCGTGCCTACTGCATAGAATGATTTGAGCATTTATATCCTATTCTTCATCTATATCTCTATAATTTATTAAAAATTATATTCAATTAAAAGATATTTTTTTATACATTTATCATTACATTTTCTTTGCCCTATTTAATTAAATAATAATTTTTTAAACTTTTACCTTTATATTTATCTCTCATATTTAATTAAATAATATTTTCTATACTTTTATCATCAAACTTTCTCTCTCCTATTCTCTATACAGATATATCAATCTCTTCATCTCTTATCCACTTACAACTACTGTTAACCAATCTCAATAATATAAAAAACCCAATAACATATATGTAGAGAACTGGATGTGAATGCTAATATGTCTCATGATGTAGGGTGTGTATGAATCGGGTTTGAGTTTACTTTTGTCTGAATTCAAATGAGAACCAAAATTTCAATTTGTATTTTCAAAACTGTTTTTTTTTTTTTTTTTTTTTTTTTTTTTTTTTTTTTTTTTTTTTTTTTTTTTTTTTTTTTTTTTGTGTTTTTTTTTTTTTTTTTTTTTTTTTTTTTTTTTTTTTTTTTTTTTTTTTTTTTTTTTTTTTTTTTTTTTTT
>WOUH02000017.1:1928547-1939092 GCA_009936405.2 Stevia rebaudiana
CCTAAAAGCTAAGATCGTAGAGTTTGACAAGACGGTTCCAAAGCCGCTAAAATGAGTTCAATCGGAGTTCGTTTGAGGCGGTTATGAGGATTTTTGTAATCCTTCTTAGTTTTTTTAGAATAAGCTCCTTATTTAATTGATCATTTCCCATCAAGTCTTAACAATTTCTGTCTTAACGTTTCAAGTCTAAACAATTTCTGACCTAACGTTTGAAGCCTTAACAACTTTCATCCCTAACGTTTTAAGTCTTAACAGTTTTCTGTAAAGGATTTAGGGATGAAAATGTTAATACTTGAAACGTTAGCGATGAAAGCAGTTAAATGTGGACTGAAATTGTTAACATTTGCAAACCACAAGACGAAAACTGCAATTTACTATTTGTAATATTCTATTATTTAGAGGGTGAGTTTAAATAAAACTATTATTTAATCAAAACTCAAAGAAACCACAAAATTTCATAACGAATCTATTGAAAGTGAGAATGAGTTTCATTGCTTTAAAGGAAATGTTAAAAAACAAATGCATTATACTTAAATGTTAGCAACATTAGAGGTGGAATGTAAAGATGTCGTGTCGCATTAAAATGCTCTACATGTTATATTGTTATGTGACGATATTTAAAAAGGTTTCAAAATTTGGTTATGTTTGTTTGACATTTTTTCGATTTTACATTTTGTATTCTTTACACATATACAAAAGGTAATATTTTTAAAATATAATACAAAAAATATATTAAGAATATTACTTTTAGCACTTACGCCTCATTTCTTAAAAACTACAACTTTAATATAATTTATAGTTATTAAACAAAAATTTTGAATATTAGATGATTATTTTCTTTTACCAAATATACATCAAACTTCAAGACATAAAATCTTTCTCAGAATGTTACTGGCGAAGCCTTTGACTGATTTGTATCCCATTTTCAAATTATTAATCTTCTTAGTTATGTAAGCATGTCATGTGTCAAAATTTGAAGTTTTTTTATACATAATAGATAGATAATTTAATTTGATTTCTAAAAATACTTTATTTTTGTTATTTAATAATTGTCATTTGATTTATATATACAGTAAAACCTCTATAAATTAATAATGTTGGGACCAGAATATTTTATCAATTTAGCGAGATATTATTATATCGATAAATTAATAAATTATTAATTTAAAGAGTTGGCTTATTAGAATACAACTCTTCACAACTTTTTATTGCAATACGAGAATAGAATGCCTCAACACTTAAGTATAATGGGGAAATTTTAAGATGACTCAATATAGATTTTAAGTTCACAAAAAAACAAGTGATTCTAGATTCATTTATTACTAGACAATCCTAGAATTTTGTAATATTTTAGTAATTATCAATTTATAGTTTCGCTGGGACCAACATATTTACATTGAGATTTCAAAAACATTATTATCTTATTATTTTATCGATTGGAGTCCAATTTTGTACTGGTCCCAAGTTGGGACCGGACAAATTATTAATTTTATCGAGGTTATTAATTTATCGAGTATTAAATTATATAGGTTCTACCGTAGATATATTTATAATACATGTACTTGAAATTACTAAACTGACCCTCCTCTACAGTAGTAAAGGGCATTTGCGTCTATTCCACCACCTCTTGCTTTGGGATTGTCCCACACCCATAGAGGTTATCGCGGGCTTCTTCCATTATTCTTCCTTTGCTTTTCGTCAAGAGCGCATTGGTTTTCTTCTTTTCGTTGGTCGATCTTTCTGTCCCTTATCACGACGTGATTCAGGTATGTTGTTTAAATCACAGCCATCCTTCACTTTAGATTAGGTATGTTCATTGATTTCTTTTTCTTTTTTCTCCTGAAATCGGGGTTTTAGGAAGCGTTGGTTCGTTCTATGTTCGTTGAAAACAAGAAGATTCTCGGCTTGCGATGTATCTATGGCAGCTCAAAAGAAGTGTTCTTCGATTTCATTTGGCGGTTGTGGATGGAGCAGGAGTTTGCTGAAAAACAGGTCAGATTCTTCTTGAGTATAGGTACTCAGGTCGGCAGACAAGAGATATCTACGTAAGCCATCGTTTTTTATTGCAATTGAAATTTGATTACTGTCCTTTTTTACCCAATTATCAGTATTTTGCTATCAATTGACTATTAAAAGTTTTAAATTTATTCAAATTGGGTGCAATAACTTGAATTGAATTAATCAGTTACCGTGATTATCTTCTTATTGGTATTTAATTGTTACGCGTTCCAATTGTTTCTTAAAATTATGTTTCAAGTTGGTTTTGTTTTCATTGTGTTGATACTCAAGTTTATATTTTAGTTATTTATTTACTGTTTTTACTTATAAGATGTAGAATTTATTTTGTTTGATCAGAATGTATTTCAGGAATGTGAAGGGATTGGAATGAAGTTCATATATTCATTTGCAATTTGGTTTAGTTGAAACATAGGTTTGGAATGATTGGGTATGGACCAGTTGCTAATTATTGGGCATATACATGATGGAGAAGTGAGTAGACTCTTTTGAATTTATTGATTGTTAAGAAGGTTATTGTAGTAAAATAATTTGCATATTGTTGTTTCAGATCCCTATTGACTTGCATCCGGGCTCAAAGAAATCAGGAAAGGATACGTTTTAACGGTATGTTGCAACATTCAATTCAGCTTCTTAATTTACATTTTAGGATATTCATATTTGTCTATTAGCATCTTATTGCATACTCTCATTTGATTACAGTTAAAAAGATAGTTATCATCCCGTGTTATGTCTTTCAAAGAGATATATGAGCAGATAACAGTAGCAGTGTATTTGATTGTTGGTTTCTCCTTTTTCCCTTCAAATTTACTTATTAGTTGGCTCATCTACGTCTAACTAATAATAACTATGTAGGTTTTGTATTCTGGTGGGAATTTTTTTTTTTTTTTGGGGGGGCGGGGGCAGTAATGGTTATGAAGTCTCAGGTGGACTACATGGTGGTTTTTTCAACGTTTAATCCTTTTGTAGATAAAAAAGGATATCAAGTTAAAAAAGGATACCAATTCCACAGTCCACACTACTTTTTTATTTGGAAAATTGAGTTGCAGCAGAATCAGTTTGTGGGAGTGAAGATCAGTTCAAACTTATCAGCATGTCAAAAGTGCAAAGAAAATGGCTATAAAACAAGTAAACAACATAATCGATTGTTTATTTCAGCGGCAAGTCATGGGTAAGCTGCATATACGTTTCAAGATCAGTTCATTAGTTAGTTTGCACACCCGCCGCAACGCGCGGGTTAAAACTCCTACTTGATATTAAAAAACATATTCTAAGACTTGAGTAAGTTTACTACTGAGTTTGTGATGGATCGTGTTTTGGATTTAGAAACCATAATCTTTGTCTTCCAAAGGAACTTTATGGATTTGTTATATTTGGATTTATGTTTTTAACCTGCAAGAACTTGTTTCCATTTGTGGTTTCTATCTTGTTATGTAATATGAGCTTGAAAGGTCAGTAAGTAGTAAGCATGTTGCATTAAATGGTAAAAATTGTGAGCACATTGTATAAATTTGTTAAAATAAAGTCATACAAATGATCAACTCTCCATTTGCAGATTAATGGAGGGTGTACTCCCGATTACAGAATATCTCAACGGCATAAAGTCGGATAATGATAACAAAATCAAGTGGAAAAACACTTACAGATGATCAATCTTTCCTCTTATATTTCATAATGGGCAATTTGATGATGTTTTCCCCCTAATTTGCATCCTCATTCAGTTTTTAAAGGTCAATATGAAGCGATGAACAACATTGTGTTCATCAGTGACCCCAAAATCCAATACATTGGACCAGAGTATCTTGAAAGGTTTAAGAGGTTCACTAAACTTGAAGATGTCTGTTTGGATAAAGATGACGCCATGTGTCATACATCTCTTGCTGGAAAAGTTTGATATAATATCGATTTGGAGGTTGAACGTCATAAAGAATTAAAACCAGTGAAACCTTTAGGGTCGACCTGAGGGAAGCAGTTGTTAAAAGCTACACAAAAGTTGTAATCGCATTCGACGTGAGTTACTAGTTGTAATTTTTAGAAAACAATGTATCTTTGGTTCAGTTGTACTATAAACATTAACTAGCGAGATGCCCGCGCTTTGCGGCGGGGTGTCGATCGCTATCAGTTCTGGGCAGGGCATGCCATGCCATGACAGGGATAAGAAATCCAAAAAAAGGAAGCGTAAATGGTTAAAAATATGGCTTATATAAAGAAAAGCTCAAGCCTAGGTTTCCTTGCGAAGACACCTGCCTTGCCACCAGACTAACACCGTGTTTTCATTAACAAACACATCCAACTTGTATATATACCAAACTGAAGTGTTATTTACTTGAAGATTAAAATAACCACGTCCTTGCGTCCCAATAGATATTTAAACTTTTATCTTCTCTATAGGAAATAAACACACGTTATTGCCAACATCCTTCTTGTTAACAAAAAAAAATCCAACATAATAATTGTATACATATTCAACTAAAATTTGGGATTATAGTTTTGTTTTTTAATATAAAACTCAATCACAATCGGCTATGCAGCTAGACTATTCCAATCTGCTATGCAACTAGACTATTACTTAGTCTTTGTAAAATCTAGTTATTTAATAAATTTAATATAAGTAAATAGTAACATACAATCACAATATTTGTTAACTCGATATTCTTACACTAAATTAATAAAATAAACACAACATATATTATATAAAACTGTCAACGAATCATATCTCTTTTAGACTATGCGTAGTGGTTGGGCTTTGAAGGGGCTTTGAGTATGACACGTCAGTGCCACGCATGAGAGAGAAGGGGTGATGGAAATGGGTGTAGTGGTTGGGGCTTTGAAGGGCTTTGGGTAAAAAATAGAAGGATGAGGTGGGATTTTATTATTAGTTGAAAAATAATAAAAAAATAAAGAAAATAAGATTGGGCCCACGAAACCCTAAACTACTGCTGCTTTTCTTCTTCCCCTTACCCCCAATGCCCGTCGAACTTTCAACGCCTACGCCTAACACGCCCACCTCGCCCAGCGCCGTTTCGGTGTTGGAGTGCGTTGAAGCCCCCTCCACGCCCATAATCACCTCCAGTACGCCTGTCTTGCCGTAATTGTTGACCACAAAATTATGTATGATAATTGAAAGAGAGAAACCTATTTAGCAAATCAAACGCATGTGACGTCACATGATATAAACCATGGGTATTTCACGGATCAAGTTGTGGGGCAGGAATCTTTTACTGTTCAGAGTTTTTAATTTATAAGAAACAAAAGTGTTGTTATAATCGCAATTTTAACATAATTTTATTTTAACATAATTTTGCCTTTGGCCAGCATGATTAATGGAATGAACATTTGTCTTTAGAATTCTTGCATTACTAATTTGCTTAATCAGATTCATATAATAGGCAAATTTGAAAATATAAAAATCCGGATTTGTGCAAGAACAGGTAAGGAAAAGAAATAAAAACATTACGCTATGGAATATATAATTTAAAAAAGTTGTGTTTTTAGTGGTTTTATGAATATTATTTCAGTATTGTATAACTATTATTTAAATTTCAATGTTAAAGTACGTTTTTATTTTTTAAAAGTCTGTTTATTAAAATTACAGTTTATTCTGGTAGTCTGTAAACGTTAAAAAACAAACAGTCTTCTTCTTACAGACTACAGAGGTTTGGTCCACCTCTTCTGCTGCAGATGTGATCCGTAGATTGCAGAAGTTTTAGGTCTTAAAAAAACAAACAGCAACTTACAAGCAACTTACTCTGATTTAACCAACTTCTTGATTTTTGACAAAAAGAAAAGCCATAACAGCTCAACCGAACCCATACTGCCGGCTGGTTTCTCGTTGGTTGTCGCCGCCTCCTAACACCTTCTCCGGTGACATAACTGAAACTCGGCTGCCTTGAACGTATTTTCTGTGATTTCATACCTGATAATTTCAAGTTTGGCTATCTTCATTCCGTTTGCAAATTGTTACATATCCATAAACGATTATTCTTTATCCGATCAGGTTTTTTAAAGGTACATATGCTCTTAATTTAATCCATCGTTGTTTGAATTACCTCTGTTTCATGGGCTCATTTAGCGCTATACCGAATTCTAGAATATATACTTGTTAAGATTTAGGGCAAAATAGTGATAGAATTAGGGAATTAATGTAATAGTAGCTGATTGTTAAATCCATTGCTAGTCGGTGTATTCGTTTCATTATCATTACCATATTAGATGTTTATATGAAAATTACAGTAATGATATTTATATCTTTGAAACGGCCAGGAATAGATTAAGGAATTGATTTATGTATTTTTTGTTTTGGGATACTTCATTGATATGAGAAGTCGGATGTTATATTTAATTTGTGATTTTGGACTGGACATATACTGACGTATTGTAAAATTTGCATCTGAAGGCTTGCTAAGATTCTACACATCATACTAATGCAATACTTAATGATTTAATGAACTATCCATTACATCTGCAGACTGTATCCGGTTATGATTGACCAAAAACTTGCTAAGAAATGACCAGTGTGGCAGCATTAACATATGAACTTGAGAATGTACATCCTTTTTGCCATAAACTACATGATCAATACGTACTAAAAAAATTAACCCATCATTGATATAATTGTTGTTATATTACATTAAGCTTACATGATGTTGGCTTTACTCATTATATGAAATTCTAAATCCATACTACAAATCAATAATCCTAACCCCTATTTATACTAACAATAATTTTCTATCAACCTAACTTAAATGACTCGAAGTCGTAATCGTACTTTTTCAAGCAAAACAACCCAACTAAACAATAAATAAAACTCAAACCATTCTCTTTTAAACTTGTTTATTTGATAACTATCACATGAAGAGTTGGTTCACTCATTTTAAGGGAATCTTTGGTTGTACACATATTCAGAGTCATTCCCATGTTATCATTGAAGTCTACTTCAAAGGCTGTGGGACGGCTGATTACATCCAAAAGTGGTGTCAAACGGTTGAAGAGATGTTTACGGTTGGAAAAGTGTGTTCAGAGTCGAGGATTGAAAACTGTTGGAGTATTACCATCTTTTTCTCATAAAAATGTCCATTTCTCCTTACAAAGTATGTCTCCTGGTATTCTTATTCAAAAGCAGGGATTTCTTGGGTGTGGTGATGGGGATGAAGGAAGTAATGTTTTGTCCAAAATTCACGAGGAGAAACGTATCATGGGGTAATTTTTTATTCCTCCAAGCTTAATTTAGTATATTAAAGTTTCTAACACGGAAAATTCCTCAATTAAAATATACAAGCTTTCAACATTTTTGCACAAGAAATTTATTTGGACCAATTTAAGAGTTAACAAGTTCTTATTTTTAAATTTCTTATGAGTTTAGGGACTCTAATGCATTAAAATAAGATCGAGGGACTTTTTTATGCAAGATAAGAAGTAATTATGTAGGCTTTTAATGGTATTAACCCCAAATAAATATTATTTTTGACAGTCTCATTGGTTAGTGAACTTTTGTGTGTTGATCCAGATATTCTCCAGAGCAATTATTTGCAGTGGTTGCTGCTGTAGACATGTATCAGGATTTTCTTCCCTGGTGTCAACGATCAGATATAGTTCAACGCCATTCAGATTCGTCTTTTGATGCGGAATTGGAAATCGGTTTTAAATTTCTTGTTGAAAGCTACATATCTCATGTTGAATTGGTAAAACCCAAAATGATTAAGGTGAGTTTTTTTCTTGATTTATTTAAATTAACAGAGATTGTTTTTGATAATAATATGAGTGCATTGCGTCTTGCTTCTTTTGTTATTATTCCAGACAACTTCATCACAAAGCAGCCTTTTTGATCATTTAATAAACGTTTGGGAGTTCAATCCCGGACCTGTTCCAGGAACATGTGATCTTCATTTCATTGTGGATTTTAAGTTCCAGTCACCCTTGTACTCACAGGTAATTTGCATTTTGCAAATTTAATAAGTTTCAATATCTTGATTAAACACCCCGTACTTCTGTTTTGCCACCTGACGAGTTAAGTAGTGAAGAGGTGAAATTATAAATATAGGGTTGATTCAACAAAGGAAATACTAATTATTAAAAGGGGAAGAAATATATTATGGAGTGAAATAATAGAATTGGTTGGGCTCAGAAAATGTGCAAACAGTTACTTTTTTGTTAGGTGTAGATTAGAGGTGGCAGTTTCTCTAACCTGATAGAAACCTGGCATAGATTATTTGGTTTACAATCATGTTCTCATGGCCAAAAGCATATTTTAAGTGAATTTTAACCTGTTTATGATTAGAATAAAAAATATATTGTAAAATGTCAATCTAATTATTACAACCCATTTATGTCTAGGCTCTTTTAGATAGCTGGGTTATATATGATTTTAAGTGTGATGAGGTTAATACTCATGTTTTTAACATGAATAATATATGGGTTGTGTTCAGGCTCATTGGTTCAACCTACTAATATCATGACTCCAAGATCTATGAATATAGCTTTAAAAGACTTAGTTTTGATATCCTAAAAGTTTAGCGGTGCAACTTGTTGCCCGACGCCCGTTTACCTTCTTTTGCAATGTAATTATTTAACTTTTATTCATCAATTGGAATACGTACGTTTCAATTGATGATGAAAAAACAAGTATTTATTTAATGCTATTTTCTGTTTACATCATCTTGTCTGTAATACACTTAGATGGTAATTTGTGATCTGCAGATGGCATCCATGTTCTTTAAGGAAGTGGTCACTCGAATTGTTGGTTCCTTCAATGACCGTTGTCGGTTGATATATGGGCCCGGGGTCTCAGTTCATGGAAAAACTATTGAACGAAATGCATGACAGTTTTACTAGTGAACATGTTGCATTAACCACCATTTGGTGCATTAGTCAATTTTTCACTGAAACTCAAGCGTTATAAATCGTAACCAGTGATATATTAAGAAAACCACATTCCAGCAGTTCAGTTCAATCATTCAAGTCGGGGTTGCTGTTTTAGTTTTTCCCTTTCTCCATTACAACGGCTTTATATTTATATATGTATATTAACAATTATTGGAACTTTTCAATTTTCGTCTTTTTAAGTTATTCTTTTGATTTTATTATTCTTAATTGATGTAATGTTTGTATTTTTATTCAAAAACTTTTAGATTTTTAATATGCTATTAAATATTTATAACATACATAAATAAGTACCAGTAGGAAACCCTCACAATGCGGCGGCGATCACAATTTACAAAATGGTACTCGTTTTCTTTTAGTTAATTAGTCATCCCGTAATATATTGTATTAGTTTGTAAACTTGTGTATTACACGGATTTATAATGAAAATTATGTAATGTTTATGTCCAAACAAATTGAATTATTTGTATTAAATACAACAATATAAAATCAAAGTATATTTAGGATTGAAAAGTTAAAGCGATTGGATTCAATTGAATGCATATGAGAAGATTAATTAAATTATTTTAAAATTTGTATCAATAAAAATACATGGATTTCGTTTGTGAAGATTAAACAGAGAAAAAATGATTTAAAAATATGATTTAATTGAAATCTTATAGATTTAAAAGGTGTTACCATGTGACATGATGTAATATTTTATTACAATAGATAATACTTAAATATTTTTGTTTTATTATATAATTGTAATTAGTATACTTATTTTAATAAGTGGGCGTGATATTAGATTGTTTTCTAATGTGAATTTATTGATGTTTTATTTCAAAAAAAACAAATATCAAAACAACCTTTTTTAAAAGCTTGAACAATAGAAAATAAAACATTCTTATTATATAAAAAATAATATAACAACAATGAATAAAAATAATATTTTTTTTAAATCAATGTTTTTAGTTAAGATCTAAAATATCAATAGTATCTATGAAGTACTTATGAAAGAGGCATTACTGCAGGTCTGCAGTACAATAAAATAACCCACAAATAAAAAAATGTCAGGTATAAACAATAATTTAACCACATGCTGCATCATGATAAAATCAGTTTTAGTCATAAGCCTTGCACCTCAATTATCTCATCTGCATTTTTCATCTTTCTCTTACACCACTACATCAATCTAATAATGTGTTTGTATAGCATCTTCTCATCTATGACAATTGCTACATTTATTGAAGTAGGTTTAGGCATTAAAAATTTTAGTATCTTAATTACATGTGTATATAAAACCCAAATTTTTTTTGTTCGATCAATACGGAAGCTAACTTGAACTAATTTGATCAAGCTGACAGCTACATTGTTTGAATTTGATACATCTGAACAAAATACAATAATTTGCAAATTGAACTGGTGTTTATGTCACACCCCAACCGACGGCGGAATCGTCGGAGCGTGATACGATTGTTCATCACACGTGCCACTAAGCGTTACATTATTTATTACATGCAATAATATTATTTTATTGAATCAAATAACATACATTGTTCAAATAACGACAAACAAAAGTAAATGCAAGAAATAAGTCCAGTTTATTAATCTAGGTCCATGCATCCTAGATTTGCATCACAAAGTCTTCACTTAACCTGTTACACACGT
>WOUH02000017.1:1939192-1956959 GCA_009936405.2 Stevia rebaudiana
TACGAACTCACCAGCTTTATGCTGACTTTTCAAACTCAATTTTTCCTTTCAGGAAACTAAGTAGCTGGAGCAGGTGCTTGGATGGAACCCGGGCATGTATGGTTATTTTGTTATTAGAATCTCTGATGTTATCATGTGTTACTGACCCGATTATGGTTGCACCCTCAAACCCCAAAGTCACTTCCGCAACCGCCACGTGTTTTGAGTGGGTGTGACAGCTAGAAGATCCTGGAGATCAGCATATACCAGTTTCCTCTCCTCTGCAATCATTCTCAATCCCTGTTTCATAAAATATATAAAATTTTTAGCATATCTGAAGATATCATACTATATATTTTTGAATTATACCTCTTGGATCTTCTCCATCCCTGCGGTCTGAGAGTTGAGATCGATGACCTCGGTGGTTTTTCTTTTCTTGTTCTTCGAAGATCGGAGGTTGGCACGAGATTTAGGAGCGGGAGATCCCAA
Source organism: Stevia rebaudiana (assembly GCA_009936405.2). Taxonomy (NCBI): domain Eukaryota; kingdom Viridiplantae; phylum Streptophyta; class Magnoliopsida; order Asterales; family Asteraceae; genus Stevia; species Stevia rebaudiana. Next base: position 1,939,661 of record WOUH02000017.1, read on the forward strand.
ACTTCTCCTCTTTGATTGTAAGCATTGAGTTGATGTCGTCTAACTCGAACAGTTTCTCTACAAAATATTCAAAGATGTTTTGGGATATGGAAACTTACTCTGGTTACATACCATCTTTTGTCATAAAGTATGTCAAATTGTTGAAAAATTATTAAAGTTGCAAAGTTAAGAAATTGTTTTGGCTACTGTTAACTCACATCGTCGCACAGATTAGTGCATGCATTATCTATAGCTAGTCTTGTTTGATTTTTAATCTTTTTTTTAGTTAAAAAAATATAAATAAAAAAAAATGCTAAACAAGCCAAAAAAAACAAAAATTTAACGGTTGGGTAAAACTAAAAACCAAAAAAAAAAAATTCTTTTTTTTGTAAAACCCGAACTGAACCGAACCGTGCACACCCCAAACCGGTGAATTAAGGGGATGAGCCACTACAAATGACCAAATCTACCCTTGTTAACTTGTTTCACCCTTCATAAGAAGGGTATATAGGTAATTCAACATCACTTGTTTTTTAATATATAGATTACTGTCAGGAACATAGTCAAACACAACTTCACTGACAATAATTCTAGTAAACTAGGATTAACCAATTCTTAGGTCATAGGATTTAACCAATTCTCAAGTATGACCGATAACTCAATGAAGAGTTCCGATTATATTCCGGTTATTCTCCTGGTAATGTTAGCTCGTTTGGATACAGTAAAAGTTATTAAGTTTAATAATAATGATGTTTTTGAACCATTGTATAAACGAAGAATCAATACTCAAAAAAACTCAAGAAGCAGAACTTAAACCATGTAGGACCAGTTTTAATTAAGTTGTTTTCTTTCTCTTTTTTAAGTCATGTCTAATTTTCAAACTAGCAAGTGATGGCTATTGGCTAGGTAGAGCAGAACCATATTAGAATAAACGTTATAAAATGAACATTTATTCCAATGCATACCTACCAACAGTACAACATTTCAAATTCAAACCAAGAAATAATAATTATTGGTAATTCTAGTGGCTGAATTTTTACATCTTGTTTCATGAGTATTAAACACATCTAGCTCCTAAACAAATTTCTAAAACATGTTCAATCCAGTTAGGGAAATACATATGGTACATCTTTTTTCGTATGTTGTCTTGTTGTTCACTTTTATTCCTCCCTCATAAGGGACAAGTTTCTGGAAAGTCCACGAGTTATAATCCCTTTGGAAACGGACAGGTCAATAGGAATGAGTAAAACATGTTTTTTTTTCTATTTTCTGATAGATTTCATAAATTATTCAAATTTCTTGATTTGGAAGAAATGTAAGCATTAAAACCTTTGTGTATCAACATCCTCCTTGTTCTGATTTGGGTGGGAAAGTTTCATTGACAATAGAATGCAGGGAATTATATGATTTTGTGTCATTGCAACGGTTTACAACCACTTCTCCCTATAGCAATAATCATACTTCACTCAACAAACTGAAAGCCATTTAAATTAAATAACTGATTTATGGTTATAAGTAAATACCTTAGGATTAATGATGAAGATTCTTCCCTTTGGTATTCCTACCTTGAGGTAGCTAAACTCATCAGTGTCTCGATTTCCAAAACCCGCATAAAATGGGTTCCAATCAGCTGGAAAACACACCTTGATATCCTATGAATTCGAAAACTATGTGAAATGAGCCATAAGAAAACATGCACCTTTAAGTACTTGTATAACCTCCTAATTCAGTTTAGAAGACATTCGTAACTAAACTAACAAACAAAAACTTTAGCGTCTTAAATATGTGTTGACTGAATGAACTAAGGACCAACCTCCAAGCAAGCAATCTTGAATTCATGAGGGGCTCTTCGAATAACTGCCAAAACAAAGAATAAAGACATGGTTAAATGTTTTAATTGCAACCCATTCAATTCAATATATGACTTTCATTTGACTTTTTATAGTACCTTCACGAAATAGTGAAGGAAAAAGTCCATCAGGAGAAATAACAACAGGTCCTTCAGGTAAAGTCTTCCCATCCTGCAATTTGATTTACTAAATTAGCAAACTCAAACAAATCATTTCAGCTATCCATTTTACCTGCTTAAGGTGGATTAAGAATTGTCTAGTCACATCAGCTTGAGAAATTGAGCGAGCACTAAGAAACAAAATTTCATATCCGTTCTCCTGCAAATTTCAGCTATTCATTTTTAAACTTTTTTTCATAAAAGATTAGCAACTCAATATATGATGATGATAATAATAATAATAATAATAATAATAATAATAATAATTATATTAATATAATAATAATAATAATAATCACATTATCAATATTCTCTCAACTAGTACAAATTTATGAATAAAACGATTTAGAAGGATTTATCTATTAAAATGATTTAGGAGGATTTATAAACATGTTTGACCAATTTCTCTCATTTTCTCCCAAACTAATTTCATTTGTTACTTTTTTGTCCCGTTAGGGATCAAACAAAACCTGAAGTACCCTTTTCAATTGTAAATGGGTTATATTGTCACAAAGGCAATCACTCCGAATATCTGAAACGAAGGTAATATTTGACCAAATTAAGGTTGTTTAGTAAAAATACTTGACTAAAGTGCAATCTTATTTCGTAATGTATGGGCATGTTTAATAGGATTAACAAATCTCTAAATGCCCAAAAATATTTGCTATAAGTATATATACATGATCTCAATGTAGTTAAAGTTTTAATAGGCACATGATCAGTGCAACAAACCTTAATAGCCGAAAAGAGATTTGTCACACCAATATGTGACCAATCTTTTCCTACCATTGGCATGAATTGTCCCAAAACATCAGATCTGTAAAACAAGATCAACAAAATATAAAAATGACATTACTTCCTCTCCTCTTTAAATAAAGAGAAATTGAGAGACCTTGGTGGCTCATAGGGTACTACTTTAAAATGTTTGGACGAATAAAAATGGCTCTTAGTTAATTATTAGGTTCCTTTTCGCTATAAGAAAATAAAAATTCAAAGTTAAAATTAAGGGTGATAACTTCTAGCATGGCACGAAAACACGACATGAACCTTGACGGATTCATTGGTTGACCCATTTAATTTTTATTTTTTTTATTTGGAAATTAGATATTAATAATCCAAAGTATGACTAATTGGCAGATAATAATCCATACTAGCACTTTGGCCAATAATAATACCAACTTTAACTTTTATTGCCAAGAACAATCCCAATAGCATAACTTTCATTCTCGACTCAAATTTCGTTTGAAGTTTTTCCCATTCGAGTGGAAATTGAGCATAAGTAAAAATGGTGATACTACTGGGATTATCGTTGGCCAGCTGCTAGTAATGATTGTTATTAGCCCATGGGTTATTGTTTAAATTATTAAAATCCAATTAACTTTTTTTTAAACAAATGTGTTTTATGTCATAACCTAATCCGACTGGGTATTTTGTGTCGATATGTAAAAGATAAAAGAAATTAGCATTACGTTTTAAATATCAAACATAATTATTTTATACATCTGTTTTTTTTTTTTTTTTTTTTGTAAATTCATGGTTTTGGAGTATTAATATGCAAAAAATATAAAAAAGCATATAAAGGAGAAGTTAGCATTAGGTTTTAAAGTTTGAAAATAATTATTTCATACATTTTTTACTTTGTGTTGTAATCCTTGTTCATGTCCTCCACCCACGAGTTGTGTTGGGGTTTCAGTTTATGTTGGGTTTGACTCCCAACCCCGACACATGACCCATTTAACAAATATTTACCCATTATTTAACCTAATTTGAGAAAGGATTTTGCTCACATCTCCTTTTGGTTTCATCATTTTATCTATTAGTATCTAACATAATCATAATTTTGCAAACATCTAACTGTCACACCTTCAAAAGGTCCATAAAGACATAATATCTTACTTGGTGATAGTTCCATCAACATCTGATATCACAATGTGCGTATCCCACCTCCACAAGAAAATTCTTGCATCAACCTGAAATGTGTCTGCATATTATGAGAAACATTTACATAACACACAAAAAACATATTGAAATAACAGACGTGTTGATTTCCAAGAACTGCAGTTGAAAACTTGAAGGTTACTGTGTTTTTCCCCTCTGTAAGGTTCATAGACTGTAACTGTTCGGCTGTTGGAGTGAGACCCTTATAAATCTTTCTTGACTTTGTTGAATTATCTATTTCACTGTCTACTTCCAACCCGCTATCAAAATCAGAATCTTTTTTACACATTTGTTCTTTCTGAGAAAATCTTTTACTTTTTGATTTTCTAAATGGCCAAAGGCCCCAACTTTTACTCGTGTCATCGGCATTGTTTAATGTGTCACCTGTGATTAAAATTTAAAAGTGATATAAGCATTGTCATTAGAGGTGGAAAATGGTTGGGTCAGGTGTAGTCAAAACAGGTCGGGTCGGGCTGATGTGGCAACATATTATTTCTCCATTTTGATTTAACAATTATATATATAAACGGTTCTAGTTCACTTTAAAGCTAAATTATTTGTATTTGACATTTAAACAACAAAAAGATTAGCACTGTTCAAAATTCTACCACAAATATTCACAAATCAATATTGACTTTTAAATTTAAGGTAGATAAAACCTAAGCTTTATAATTAATATGATTTTCAAAGAACAGTATGAAAGACATTTAAAACTTTAAGACTTAGAATTGTTTCATTTGACATACAAAGCTTACCATTCTTTAAATTTGGATGTTCAGTGACTTCATTTATGATCTTTGAAGCATCCTTTCTAAGCATGTCCCACCTGGAGAATCTTTGTCTAGAATTAACAGGATACAAAGAAGATTCATCAAAATTAGAGATCATATTTGGTAGGGACTTTGTATGTGGTACATTTTGTTCTTCGATAAGTTTATAACTCTTAACAATATCACTCTCACTTGAAAACTTTCTAATATTTCCATTCAACCCTTCAATTGCACTATTAACTGAATCCTGATCAAATGTACATGAAGACCCGTTATCTGAATGCAATAACCCATGATCGACCAGTGAGTTTCTATCATCAAGGTCACCAAAAGTGACCCGTTGTTCCATAAGAGAACCTTCTTGAACTTGACCATTTGACTTTAGTCTATTTTCTTGAATTTCATCATTAATATTTTCTTTTCGAATACATGAAACTTGTGTGTAACTTCTTTCAACAACATTTAATGGTTCTTCCTTTGAAACATTGTTTCCCAAAGAACCCCAACAATTTTCATAAATTTTTACAATGCCATCACTATCAACATTAGCTATGATAACTTTATCAACCTCTTTCGCAACTTTAGAGTCTGTTTCATCGTCTTTTGGGTTTTGTACAAAGTGTTGTTCATGCAAAACCAAACTAGACTCCAGTTTTCCACTAGTAACCTCCTCATCATACTTAACATGTTCCGCTAGATGTTGATTTTTTGTTTTATTAGAAAGACTGGTAGACCAATTCATTTCCAAAAGATCAGCTGCAATCTCAGCAGACTTCATATCAATGATTGGACTACCGCCCTCATTTGACAAATTATCATCATTTGTAGCTTTTCTATCAAGTGTGAACCCTAAAGTCCTAGAAAAAGATTTGCCATTGTTGACATCAATGAGTGAATGACACTTGTCAAAATCACAATCTTGAATTTTTGACTCAGAATCACTACTTTCCCTGAGAAAGTAAGCCTCCCCTCTAGGGTTCAAATACATATGAAAATTAGTTTTAACCCCATTAACATGAATGTCAACAACTCTCTCTTTAACTTTTAAAACTCCTTGAAATTTGCCAAATCTAACATACCAAGGAGATGATTTCAAGCTACCATCTTGTTGTTGAACCACGATGATGTCTATGGCCCCACCAAATGGATGAAATGGGCCAGAAACTGTTGAAACCCCTCGGGTGATATAGCTGCTTAGCCTTCCAACAGCATACATCTTTCCCTAAATTGGAAGGTACCAAAATCACGTCACCCGTTTTAAGAAATTCAAATCAACACCCGAATTTTCTGGCTCTACCATTTGAGTTTAGCAATAGATTACCCACACAAATGCGAAGCTAATTCTAACTAAAATCCTCGAAAAAATAGTGTAAAAAATGATGAAAGAGGAAAACCTTACGATCAATAGTTTCTGAATTCATAAACATGCAGATAAACCGTTCGATGAAAAACTGCAATGGCTAAATTACAAATTACAAATTCCAAATCCTTCAAATATGAAATTTGTGTTCTTGAATTTCATAACAAAGAAACCATCGATTGATGAAACAATCAATCCTAGAAGATTATACCCCCACCTCCCATGTTTTTGCTCCTTATGATTAAAATCGGAACAAGGAGAGCAAGCAAATGTGCGAAGAAGGAGATGGGGCGAGAGTTTGACCTGGACGTAAGAAAAACAGAAGAGGCACGACCATTGTTGCGATTTGGGTTCTTATTGGTTTGCAGGTGTTGTTGAAATGCCAAAGAATTGTATGATGGAGAGCATATGTAGTTGGTTAATGGAGGTTCCACTGTACTTTCTTTTTTTTTTTCCTTTTGCTTGAAAATGTTCAGAAATAGAATTTTGGTCCCCTTTTTACTTTTATTCCTCCCTGGGTCCCAAAAATTATAAAATATAGATTTGTTTCGTATTTGCTTAAAAAAACTTTTTAAAATCTGTTTGAGTATTTTGTAAAAAATGGAACTTATTTTATTTAAATATTTCTAATGTATAGATAAATCATTTTCCCTATCATAAAATTCTTTCAATTTTCTTGTACCTATGTAAGAACATTCATATCTCATTCTTTATCTCTATCTTTATAATTAACCAAAAATAATAATTTTCTCTCCCTGCTATTCAATTAAATAATAATTTTTATACATTTTTCAATACATTTTGTCTCACATATTCAATTAAATAGTATTTTTTATACCTTTATCAATACTTTTTCTCTCTCCTATTCAATTAAATATTAATTTTTTATACTTTTATTATTACATTACTCTCTTCAGTTCAATTAGATAATACATTTTATACTTTTATCATTACTTTCTCTCACTCTCTTATTTAGTTATATGAACAGTTTTTGTCTCTATATTTAGAGATTTATCAAATTTTCTATCTCTCTATCACTCACAACCATTCTTAACCAATCTAAAAAATACAGAGATTATATATGTGGATGTTCTAAGATATATATCCTCGATCATATTTTGTTTTGACCAGAAATAGCAAGGATAGTTTAAAAATGATATTTGAACGTGACGTAATGTGCTTGAAACATTCATGTAAAAAAATGTGATAAGGCAAGAACTGAAATGACACAATTGGTTACAAGGAAACCCATTGATCCATCGAGATCTCTGGCATAAAACCTCAGGAGATGACTATCGTCACGCTGCCTCTTTTATTATTAATAACAGAAAAAGAATACAACTTGAGAGCTAAAGTGAATTGATTCTAAATGTTACAATATGATCTGAGAGTGTGTTGTGTGTTTTACATCAATCGCTTGGCCTCTATTTTAGAAAGCTAAAGATAACTAAATCCCGAAAATGTGGGTAAAACTCGGTTTTTACGTATAAGATTTATCAAATCTCCTTTGATCTTTACGTTTGCCAAAAACAAATTATGGGCTACGTTTAGACTCTCAACCAATTCAAACGTTCAATGGTTTACTATAGTGGAGTTATGCATTCCATGGACCAAGTTCTTCTTGAATCCCTAAACCAAGTACATTGTTTTACCGATGCCACTTAAAAAAAAAAGGTTATCCCATAACTCAAGTTCGTAGGTCAACCTATTAATAGATTATTCGATGGTTTTGATAAGGATGCTATAACCAAGCATCATTTTGTTTTGCCTTTATTCTTCCAAAACGAATGGTGAGTTCACAGGTTTTGTGAAAACAAGTAAGCGTTTCGTTTATTCTTTGGACCACATATAATACAAGTATAAACATATTCATAGCTACTCAAATACATGTCACTCTAAGTTCTTGATACCGTAGCTGACGTGAGTTCTATCATTTTTGCGTTTTCATCGATGTCCACTTTATGACATTTACACGGGTCGGTTAGGTCAATTTGCACCCGGCACGACGTCAATTATGCACACTTAAGTAACCATGAATCTATACAAATAATATGTGTCCAAAAAGTGTTTGTAAAATTTATTAAAATAAATGCACACTTGTTCAAAAGTATTGCACAATATATTTCTCATCACAAAAGTAAAAGAGTAAAGTAAAGGGGCTATAAAATCACCTCTAAGTAGGTGAGGAGATAGAGTGTGTGTGTGTTAACAAGATCTATTACTCATTACCTATCCATAGATATTAATGAGTATGTGTTTCATTTTGATCCATAGGACACAGTGTGTTTATACAACTCCAAGTGATTATATGTTTTTGTAGAAATTATGTTTTTGCCCTATAACTAAGTTTGACCCGACAACACGTATGTGACTCATTTGTTTGCTCATATCTGTTATTTATAATCTTATGTTTTCGAAATCATCTCTAAATAGACAATTTCCCGAAATAGAAGGTTTCTAGAAATAGATATTTTCCTAAAGTAGAATGTTTTCTATTTTAGAATGTTCATTTGTCATTATGTTCATGATCAAGTTATACACGCATACAACTATGTCATACATCATAAACATATATGTCTAGTTCTAACATGCATCCCTTGCATAAAGTTAACACATAACCAATTAAGCAACCAAGTTGTTGCACATGCTTAGTCATGTCAACTAATGCATAAACCATGATCACATATCACCATGCATGTCATATCATGAACTAGTATGTCAAATAAGTATAAAGTTACTATATTTAGAAAGTATATCATAACTATGACATTTCTACAATTCAATCCTAGACATGCTTACAATAGTTTATACATACATAACCAATACATATCATATAACGCTTAACACTCGTGATCTAGAATTGTTCATACCAATAAAGTTTCCTTTTATGAAAAGGTATGAACGTAGAACATCATCAAGTTCAATTAACCATTAAACTATGCTTATATATTTCCTAATACACCAAATTATTCGTTATTCAACATATCACACATCACATGATCATCTAGCAAATGACTTATGAATAAATTTCCTATTTTGGCAAGTTATGAACTACATCATGATTTCACCAAATTGACATCAAATTCATGCAATTAAACAAACATATGATGAACCAATAATATTAATTGCATAATATGAAAAGCGCCAAATTAGGGTTTTGACCTAAGAACCCTAATTTCCAATTTTTGCCAATTTCAGCAAATTGATCATCTGTTATTTAGGACATATATTAAACATGTAATACATAATTAGCATGCTTAGTTTCATCATACAATCACCACAATAAAAAAATTCCAATTGTAAAGCTACTATAATTTATCAAGTATGAACCCTGGTTTGTTTTCCATGAAATTGACTATCTAAACATGTTTAGTAACATCAATTCAAACCCCAATTTTAGGTTCCTTTGATTAACCCAAATTTTCTTAACATTAATTCAAACACCAATTCAAGTTTCCAACATTATAACACCATCAAAATGATCAATTGGAGTGTATGAACACTAATTCATGCTTAGATGAAACACCCTAAAATTTGCGTACTTGAATTTAACAATTCATGGAAGATGATGGAGTTCGATGTTATGGCCTTCAATACCTCTCAAACCTCCTTAAAGTTCACATACGAAGCATCACTTGAATCAAAATATGGATAATGGTTGGGATGGTATGGCTGCTGTCACAACTTTTATAGGAGAAGGAGAAGAGCATTATTTTTATTTGTTTTTAATTTGGTAACTTGTCCATTTGGATGGTTTTTGTTTAAGTGTGAGCATAAATGACCTCTTTAATGGGTAAATGGGTTATTTTATGGATAAAAGGATCTTTATAAATGAACCATGGGTTTTGGCTCTAATAATATCTTATATAAAACAAGCCCTTGTATAAAATCCCAGTTAGCTATTCTTGATTCGTCTTTTACGTGCTTCACGTTTTCATTTCTTTCCTTTGTTACTAACTGTCTTGAAATCACATAGTAACAATTATATTATTATTTATAGTCCATATATATTTATGTGTGTTAAATATATATTTCTTTCGTTTCACCAATGTTCGTGGACAAATACGTGTGTAATCCGGTAATTCGCAATTCTCCAAATTACTGCCAAATAAGTGTTTGTGCTAACATATTTAATTAATCATAATTAAACATATAAAAAATTCTTGCTTTAAGAAGCATTTCCAAATTCTTACTTCCGTTTGTTATCACAAGAAAAATTTATCTAAAATCTTCAAAAAAAAAATGCCTAGGAAAGACATGATTTATTGCATTTCTTTGCTCACATAGGAAGAAAGCATAATGCACAGCACAAATCGGTACAGAATAAGTATTTTGCCATTTGTGTGACGGTTTTGACCTCATCATTTGTGTTATTGACAACACATTCAACTTTTGTCAAACTCTACTTGAACGTCTGATTCAATACCCAAATTCTTGTTTTCATTTTCTACTTTCGAATTGTCATCTTTTAATCCCTGATCATTTTCTAAATTGTCATCGAATTGTACGAAAAACATGTTAAACTTGCCAAATTGTGCAATGTAGAATTAATTACCTAAAACCTCCTAAATCATTTATTTAAAAAATCATATTATTACTTTAGTAATATAATGAGTTAATTACAGAAATGGTCCATGTGGTTTGGGCAAAGTATCAAGTATGTTACAAAACATTAACTAAAAGCACGAACACCAACTTGACACTTTTTTTATAAGTACCAAAATTTGTTACCTAACTATCTATTAAAAAAATGTAATTATATTTGACAAATTGAGATAAAAACATCCTTCTATAAAGAACACCACTGGGTGCCCAGCCTTTAGCCTGGCGGCATAAACTGCAGTTGCAAATTCCCTGACAAACCGGACAAATCCAATCGGGATTTTTCTTTGCATCAAGTACATTCTCACCAAATCTGTATTCAAACATACTAAAATTATCAAACTTTGTATCTTTCAAGAATTAATAATAGAGACCGAAGGATAATTTATAATTTCATGCATATGTTATCTTAAGTATCTAGAATAAATATCTTTGTTAGTAGTAGTGAACCAAATTGCCCTTGTGAGTTGTGACAATGATCCAAACAGCAACTTATTTGCTGCAATAACACCAATAATTCAGCTACAAACGTGGCTTGTATCAGCAGCAAATAACCAGAAATTATGGATCAAAGTGACCCTAGAATGAACTCTGAACAGCAGCACCAAATCACAATCTGTTTGCACTACATGTCATCAATAAGTGACCATAGAACCCCTGGAATGTAGTACAAAGCAGTAGCTAATAAATCAGAAATAAACAACAAAATATCAGCACCAACTGTGACCAATTTGCCCTGGAAATAATAGTCCAAAGAGCAGCAAATTGACAGATTTGTCCCTGCAATGACAGTACCAAACAACCATGAAACCTCGCGCCAATTCAGCAACACATTATCCATGTTTAATCAGATGCCAATGCTACTATTCAATCACCAATGCTGCCTTGCTAAAACGTCAATGCTCCCAAGGATAACACTTAGTCGATTTCTAATTGAGATGCGAATGCTGATTAAACAAGTTCATTTCTAATAGAAAATACATATTTATGACCAAATTTAAAAGCACGATCAAACTACTTTCTCAATTTATCATAACCTTTTAGCATAAAAATCTGCTTTGAAAATCTGATTAGCAAAACCTTGATAAAAATCTGATTAGCATAAAAATCTGCTTTGAAAATTTTAAAAAACCACAAACCTTTAATTTCCATAGACCTTTGATTTGAAATAGTTGGGAATGTCCACTCACCTTCATCCCCATAATCCCAATCTTCCAACTGAAATTTAACCCATTTTAATCTAATTTAAAATAAATATTCACTTTGAATTCAGGATATACAATGAAAATTGCATACCTTTTTAGCATTAGAGTCTGAAATCTCCTTTGGGATATCAACATAACCCTGAAATTATGAAACATTCAGTTTCATAATCATTTAAATTTTTAATAAATAAAAAAAACTATGATTGGTTTCAGTACTTTAGGGTTCTTGTCTTCAAGATGAGGATTAACTTGCTGCCTTTAGGATCAGGATCAGGGTTACTTTACAATATGCAAAATAATCACAAAAACATGGATCAAAATGTGCAAAAACTTATATATATTCACGTTGGTAATATGAACACCCAAATGGGAAAAATGCTTGAATTCTGAACTTGCATAGAAACAAGCTAAATAAAGCCCAAAAATAGTTAACCCTGCATAATATTATAACCCAAATTGAACAAACACCATACAAAAATGAAACATCATCTAAATCAAGCGGACAAAGTAGGAACATCATCTGAATCAAACGGAAAATTAGGAACCTCGTCTAAGTCAAGAGGAAAAATTAGGAAACACCATGGCATCTAACCTGAGAATGAAGGAGACGTCGCTCGAAATTTGATTCCGAGAGAGAGCGAGTCAACTTGAATGCTAAACCTGCATGAAATTACAGATCAAGAAAGTGGATATTATGCTAAACCTGCTTGAATACTTACGTGATTATTGAATTGAAAGTGAGGTACTGGGGTATTAGGTTTACCCTTCTGTTCACCGATATGTACCAAAGGATGGTTCTGTAACATGTTTCGGAGGTGGAAACCTTCAATTTAAGTAAGTCTTTGCGACTATAAGCAGGAGGTAGTTGCCACGGATGAGATATAATGGCGACCAAAGATGCTAGGAGTCGATGACCTTGGGATCCACATAGAGAGACCGATGAAGAGAAGGGGAGATTTGAAATTTGAAATCTAATTGATAGGCATGTAAAACAAACTGAATCTCCACAAAACTTCTTTGTTCAAAACAAACTCTCCAGAACAACAAAAGTCATGTAAAGCTTTTGTAGCTAGCTTTGAATGTTTTGCTGCAAGTTCTCTTGCTAAAGCCCAATTTACTCAACATAATCTAGAAGAAATAGATCCAAAAGATGTTGAGGAAATGGATATTAAATGGCAGATGGCCATGGTTGTGCTCAGACAAAAAAAAAATTCTAGGAGAAATATGGGCCAATGAAATTTGATGTTGATAAAACAAGAGTTGGTATTGATATGCAATCTATTTGCTCACTTCTCAAGAGACTGCAAAGCTCCAAGAGATCCATCAAGATATCAAACCAACAAAGTTGTTACCACAACTCAAACTATTTAAACAAATGCAAATTCAAAAGCACTTGTAGCAACCAGTAGTCATGATGTTTTTGACTGGGGCAAATATGCTAGTGAATATGATCTAGCTCAAGCCATGATAGCTGTTGATGATGACTTACCAGAGGGAGCTGATGAACCATTCCATGCACTGATGGCTCTGGGTACTGAGGTAACTAAACCTTGTTATGATTTAATGTAAAATTAAGCAAGAGGTATCCAAACAACACATCTCTGATTTACAAAGAGATCTGAGTGTGCGCAGGTTTGAGGAAAAGAAGTGGAAAACTGACAAACAGTCACATGAAACAAAAATCAACTCATTTTTTCAAGATAATGAAAAACTTAAAACTGAAAACCTTATTCTGAAAAAATCACTTGATGAAAATTTGGTAAAATTAACTAAAGTTATGTCAGATTTATCCACCGCTACTCTTAAGATTGAAAATTTTGAGACATTCTCAAAACATTTAAAATCATTGTTGGATAGTCAACTTCAAGGAAAATCAAAATCTGGTATAGGTTTTCATGAGATACCACCTCTTTATAATGAAAAAAATACACCCATGCCTGAGTCAATGACATCAAAAGAAGCAGAAAGTAGTTCAACTGCTAATGAACAAAATGAATCAGGAACAAAACCAACTAATTATACTCAATACTCTTATAAACATTTTGTACTTGCTGGTTCATTAGCAGATGAAAACAACACAATCAAATCACCATCTTCTTTTGTTTCATCTGATATGCCAAAAGCACCAGAAAAAGGGTGTTCAATCTGAAATGGATACCTCTAAACCAAAATTAAAAGAACCAATCATTGTTTCTAAATCAACTAAGATTTCAGAGAACATGAATGAATCTAATTCAGATTCAACAACCAAATGCAAAATTTTTAAAAGTATATTCCATTCTAGAAAAAGTCACTGGAATGTGCTTCCCCCAACTGATGCCCATTGGGTGGAGGTTGTTATTTACTCTCGACTGATTAAACAAAATTTTTTGTCTAGAAATCGGTTTTCCAGAAAATTCTCTCGTCTACCAACTTCGCACCCTTGGTTGGAGTATATTTTTTTTGAAAAGGAGATCTGAACGCACTGCTTTGATCCCTAGTGTTAGTATGAACGAGCTTGAATGGCGAAATAAATTTTTTTTTGTAAAACGTTCATCAATTCCGAATGGGGATTTGCTGCAAGTAACGTGGATTAGAAATGGTAGGAATATTTAGAGATAAATTTTGTTAGTCAGGTATTCAATAAATATTAATTTATTATGTTTTTATTTTCAACAGTAAAGTTTGAAAGTTTGATTACTCCGGAAGCCGATAGTGAGGACAAAATTGAAGAGTTGTTGAAGATCGACGAAGAAAATAGAAGGTTCGGATCTGTTCCCATCATTCCTGCCACCATTCACGCTACTGAGTACTCCAAGACAGAGATGTCTAGTGGTAAGAATGTATTCTGAAACATTCTGAAATTTTTTGATTTTTTCTAAATTATTCTCATTTATCCTAAATTATTTTGATTTTTCTCAGAAAATCTGTTTGATTTGGATGATCTCTCCTCTATGATTTCAGGAAAGAAAGAGAAGCCTAGCCCTTCAATTCCCAAACCTCGTCCAGGACTCCGTTCTTCAAAGAACAAGAAGAGGAACATCACTGAGGTGGTTGACCAAGAATCTAGCACCGGGGGGATGGAATTGGTTCACTAGGTAATCAAAGATTCTTTGATTTTTTAGAGTATATGCATATATCCAGAGATATCCTGACATATCGCTACGTTCTTAGGGGGTTGCTAAGTTGATGGAGGAGACAAAGATCATCCATTCTTAGGTGCATGAATTGAGGAGCGTCAACAAGACAGCCTACACCAGATGTGCAGCTATTGATAAGGAGCTCATGATTGCAAAGAAACAAATTAAGGATATGGAGTCCCTTCATGAAGTAACAATGGAAGACTTGGTCGATAATGCCAAACGCTCGCAGTTATCGCTATTCTCACTGCCAAAATCCAGATGACCGCTCAGGCTGGGGATAAAGGCAAGGAACTATGGGGTGAGGATATTGGCACATGGACTGCTACTCTGAAGTCGTTGAATGAAGGAAAACTATCTCTGTATTCGCGTATTTGTTTTCTTTGTTCTGTTTTGCAGGTATATCCTTAGCTGGTTCAGGAGAAGGGCTTAAGAATAAAGAGAAATACTTAGAGATTAGTTATTTAGAAAAATTAGAAATATATGTAATTTCTATTTTCTTTGTAATTGGACATTATAAATGAAATATTATAACCTTTTGATATTTATCTGTCTATATAAAAAAAAATTCATACCTCGTGAGTTTATATTATTTTGCCCTAACTTGTTTGAAAATACCTGTAATAACGAACATTCTGACTTCTGATAGCTTGTGTGAGGCGTTAGTCGCAAACACATTTGTGAACTTTGTAATCCTAAATCATTCCCACGTTAAATTATTTTGAAAAAGTTTATGTTTTAAGAATATTTAAAAATATTAGATAACGTTTGATTTACTAGCGTCAAGGCCCAAATATTCTGGCGACTAAGGTCTTTTTGAGACTGGTGAAATATTCTTGCGGCTAAGGCATTTTTCAAACTGGTGAGTAAGACCAAATATTCTTGGCGACTATGGCCCTTGTGTATTTTATACTTGGCGACTGTGGCCCTTAAGAATTAATAACAGGTAAGAATAATAAAGAGTTGACACTTATGTTAGCATGCGCTCCTCGCGTTTTTCATAGTAGGAGGTGAAAACCGTCCTTGCTTAGAGATACTTAGGGATAACCAATATCCTTGATTATCCTACGTTTAATCTGCGCTCCTGTCGAATTTTATAGTGGAAGGTGAAAACCATCCCTTCTTAAAGATCCTCAAGAATAATTAAGACATTTAATTACCCTGGGATAAACGTGCGCTCCTGCGAGGTGTATTAACCAGCTTACATGAGAGAGGTGAAAACCGTCTAAACCTTTGAGGATTACCTGGGAATCCTAAACAAGTGTGGGATGGCCAATCCCTTTCTTGTGTAAATCTCTTAATGCATCTCCTCTAATTATCCTGGAGGATTCCTATAAAAAACTTAAACCTTTGTGAAGTTGAGCATTAGGAATCCTAACTCCCCTCTGATGCTTAATTCAGTAACGAGTAACACGGGAATATATAGAAATAAGGCAAAATATATACGTATATATTGAAATATTTTAAGTTATATAAAATAGTATTTAATATGTATTGCATTCCACAATCTAGGCAAAGGTGTTCCATCTAAGTTAGTTAACTTATATGCCTCCTTTCATGTCTCTGCTTCTATCCTATAGCGTCCTTTCTATTTGGGTACTAATTTACCTTCGGAAGGGTTAGTGGTATTCTGGAAGGCTTTTCTTAATACTAAGTCTCCTATCTTGAATCTTCTTATTCTTATATTTTTATTATAAGATTTAGATATTCTACTTTGATTGACCGCTATCCTTATTTTGGCTTGATCTCTTATCTCATCAGTTGTATCTAAATCTTCAATAAGAGTTTGATTATTATCTTCTATATTCTGAAGTGTAGATCTTGTTGTAGGGATAATAGTTTTTATAGGAAACATTGTTTCAGAGTCAAATACTAAAGAAAAAGGTGTTTCTCCCGTAGCATGTTTGGCTGTGGTCCTATCTGCCCAAAGCACAAATGGAAGTTGTTCCGCCCATTTTCCCTTTTTCGATCCTAATTTTTTCTTAAGGTTATTAATTATAATCTTATTACTTGATTCGGCTTGTCCATTAGCTTGTGGATGGACGGGTGTAGAAGTAATCATTTTAATGCCCCAACTTTCACAAAAGCTTGTACTTTGCTGGCCAATGAATTTGGTTCCATTGTCACAAGTGATCCCAGCCGGGATCCCGAAACGTGTCAAGATATTTCTCTTAATAAATAATATTACTTCTTTTTCTCTAACCTGAACAAAAGCTTCTGCTTCGATCAATTTGGAGAAGTAGTCTGTCACACCCGAAATTTCCACCGCGGATGACACCGCAAATGGAGGCGTGACGGACCGGCAGGATCAAAGTCAT
>WOUH02000017.1:1957059-1969386 GCA_009936405.2 Stevia rebaudiana
TAGCTGGAGCAGGTGCTTGGATGGAACCCGGGCATGTATGGTTATATGGACCAACTCCGACCCGATTAAGGTCGCACTCTCGAATTCCACAAGTCGCTTCCGCAAACCGTTGACCGTTTCGAGGGGGTGTGACATATACAACGGTAATTATGCAAGATAGTATGGCATCAAGGATCCTTAAAGCTACCTGAATACATGTCACAATAACGATCCTGCGAACAAGCCTTGAATAACCGTTAGTAAACACTTATAATAATAAATAATACTAAGGAATATTAACTAGGATACTGATCAAGAATTATTTTCATAACACAGGATCCTGAAGTATGCTCGATAATTCCGACCCTAACCACAATTCGGAATTGTAGTTTCTTTGTAAATGATACTTATATAGTAGTCTATATCAGTAACTTTGTTAGGTGAGTTAAATGGGCATACATTTCTCTATAAATAGCACTGCAGGAACTTCATTATTTTCAAACGTAAGAGAAACGTTTCTCATTTCCCAATGGCTTCATCTTCTTCGTTTTCTCCCAAACCAGTCAAATTATACTATGGTGGTGGGGGAAGTCATGTATAATGACGGGGTTGTTACATATGAGCACACTAAATCCTGTTTAATTTTTCTTCATCACCAACTAAACTATTCAGACTTTGTTGATCTAATCTGTATCATGTTGATATCGACCGACAATTTTGTACTTTGAATTTTACATTATATTTTGAATTTGGTGGTGTTCTCAAAATATACTTATAAGACGAGAGAATGAGGTCTAGAAGATATATTATCTTGCTAGCATTGTTGTAAATTACAAGGCACAAATACATATAAATGGTCACAATTAACACAACAAGGTAGCTGTTTAGCACTTTTACGTAGTTTTGTTATGTCACACACACCAACATATCAGCAAAGTGAACTAAATAATCAATTTATTAGTGGTGAAGCAACATACACCGACATAGATGATATACAAACAGAAGGATATGCATACCACAACGACGACAATGAAGACAATGTCTTTAATGATTCTAAAGGTATTTTATATAAATTAAATGTTTATACATAAATTAAAACAATGTCATTTATATTTTTCACTATATATGTAGGTAATGTTATTGAAGAAACAAAAGAAAGTGAACAACCTTCTTCAGATTATGAGACGGGGGAAGATGACCCGATCCCTAATTTATCAAACCAATTATGTCAGGGATTTCATTACGGATTCCCCGGTTTGGATACCGATGGTAGTGGGATGGACGAGGATTATATGGCTCATGAGCATTTTGATGAAACTGATATGCGGTTTTGGAGCAAGGAAGATAACGAAATATGTTTATGTATGTATTTCAAAACCAAGAAGCAAGTGGACAACGCGGTCCGATTGTGGAACGTTGCTCGCCACTGAGAGATTTTTATCAAGGATAGCAGGCCTGACGCATACAAAGATGTAGTCGTAGTACAACATATCCTAGTGTTCCAACACCACCCTATCGTTGGACCGTGTCGGTAAGTAATTCTAAGAATTCACCGTATTTTATGTGCAGCTCACATAACAAATTGTGAAAAATGTATCTTTTGCTGTCAAACATATCCAATCCTTAATCAAAGAGAAGTTTCATGTCGATATAGCGCACGGTAAGCCGTGGGCGGCTAGAAGAAAAGCCATTGAGAATATACATGGTAGCTGAGGAGAAACTTAGATACATTACCAAGCTACCTTCTAGCTTTACAAGCTTCAAACCCCGGGACCGTTATACAGTGGCGACATCGTCCATACGAGAGCCTCATGATTATAAATTGTTCAAATATATGTTCTGGGCCTTCAGGGCAAGTATTGAGGCTTTCAAGTACCGCATTCCTGTGATCTCCATTAATGGTACTCATCTAAAGGGATCATACAAGGGCAAACTATTGATTGCTGTTACAAAAAATGCAAACAAAAGCTGGTGGGCGAAGAGACTAACGAAAGCTGGAGCTGGTTTTGTTGAACAATTCCAGGAGCATGTTCAAGACCCTAGACAGATGTGTGCTATATCCGATCCACATGCATGGATCTTAAATGCAATGGTTCATCTTCCTACGCGGAAGCACCCACACGGGGCGCATCGTTATTGTCTACGACATGTAAAAAGAAACTTTATGAGTCAGGTGAGGAATGTCGCCCTAAAGAAGTTGTGCTGGAATATTGGAAGCACAACACAGTAAAAATGGCCAACATAGTTGGTTGGCGGTACCTTACCAATATCGCTAAATTAAAGTGGACACTACTTCATGATAAGGGAAATCGACGATGGGGTAACTTTACCACCAACATATCGGAAAGCATGAATAATGTGTTAAAGGTTGCTCGGTTGCTTCCTATAAAGGCATTAGTTGATTACACATTCAAAAGAGAAGTTGAGTAGTATGCAAAAACTGCAAGAACGTGTTTAACTGCTTAATAGACTTTCATGAAAAAATGTGGCAATTGTTCCATAAACGAGAACTACTTGCAAGGAAACACAATGTATACGTTTATGATGAACTAGAACAAAGGTATATGGTGCATACCAGTTTTCAAATTGATGAATCCGGTGCAGACGAACACACAGTGGAATTCCGTCAATAAACATGCTCGTGAGGTAAGTGGCAGGCTCATTGGTTCCATTGTATCCACGCCATTGTTGTTTGCAATTGGATAGGTGACGACCCTAAAACAATTGTAAATCAACGGTTCTGCTCAGATACGTATCGTGCCCAGTACATCAGCAACCACTATTACCCATTGCCTCATACACAATATTGGGAGGATGCAGGTTGGTTTCTAGCCGGGGAAATAGCAAGGGTTACAATCCTACGTGGCAGGCGACGTGAGCAAAGGTTTTGTAATGAGATGGACGCCACTTATGAAAATGAAAAAACATCACGCAAGTGTTCGGGATGTAAGCAACTGGGTCACATTGTTAATACGTGCCCCAATAGACAACTTTGAAAAATATTATAATTTTCTAGGAATATTATGTGTGTTTGAAAATAATTATGTGAGTTTTGAGTTTTTAACAAAAAGTTAAAAAGACACTACTTGCGATGTTCGTATATATCGCATAAGATAACCAATTAACGAGATGTTAGGTTAGTATTGAAGAGTGACGTAAAATTTATCAAACCACAAAATTTGAAACGTAAAAAAAACCATCAACTTATGTTAAATTTATGTTAAAGTTAACAAAAAAATGGCTTTATAAATAATTTTAACCAAACCTTTTAAAATGAATGTCAAAACCATAAAAAGTAGGGGCCCAAAGTGAAACTTATGGGATTTAACGGGCCGTTAAGTGTATAAAACAGAAACCACAATTCCCAATTGCGGTTTCTTTGTTAAAGTAAAATGGGCAAAAAAAAAAAAGAAAAATTTGCAAAGAAACCGTTATTCGGAATTGAGGTTTCACTATTTTCCATTTTTTTTTTCAAAAGAAACTATTATCCACCTTATTTTACCCATATTACTATTTTTAAAAAAATGCCAATCGGCCATACGTGCAATTGATTAATCGAGTGACAAATAAGAATAAAAAGAGGGTAATCAGTCATTCCAGAGTATCAATTTCATATACCTTAAATCCTGGTTCTTGAGGATGATCTTTTTTTGGAGCTGAAATTCGTTTTAGTGTGGGAGATTGTGTTGTATCATACGCTTTTGTTAAATTTAATTCCACGTAATTAAAATTTAAAGAAAATGCCAACGTATGAAATTCCACGTCATCTTTCTTTAACGGAGTTACTTTTTTTAACGGAGAGGTATAATGAAAAAACAACTAAGAGAGTAGAAAACGGTGGTAAGAATAAACTCACTTGGGATTATTATCGGTCAACAGGTAAAAGGTGGGACCAATAAAATCCAATTATATGTGGAAAAGGGATTTACTTTTTTTGCAAATTTTTTTAAATTTGTTGACGGGTTCTTTTATTACTTTTTTAATAATAGTGACGAAAATACATATAAAACCTAGCCTATTTCAAAAAATAAAGTAAAATTAATATGGTTTATTTGAGTTTTCTGTATCAAAGTGTGTTTCTATTTAGAACCAAGTTTCCTGTACCAAAGTGTGTTTCTATAACGACCAAAATCCCTACACATCAAAGTTTTAAACTAAATTCTCTATTATACCAGAATCTTGGTTCTAAATTACCCACGCATAATGCATGATGTGATTGTGGTGGATCTTGAAGAGCGTCTTCTGATGTGTTGCATTTGTATGATGCACGCAACATACTGATTTTTATTTTATTTACTTTACTTTTGGGAAGTCGGTTGGGTCTATTAATGGAAATTGATGAAGAAGTATATGAGATAGACGATGAAGATGCTACTTACATGGATAAGAAGAAGAAGATGAAAACACGTTGGAGAAGTCCAAACAGATAGATGATGGCTAAAAGATTTAACTTGTATGGGCTCCTTATTATTTCATATATGATCTAAGGAAACGGCTAGAGTGGTGAACATTTTTTAATATTGTACTAAAACCTTAGTATTAATTAAATATTAGTTGTACTTAAAGCTATTATGCTCGTACCTTCAGTTTTTCTAGTATTTGTTTATTGATAAGTTCAAATGTGATCCAAAAATAACTTTTTACGATTATTTCAGTAAAGAACACATCAGATTTTAGGACAAACACTTAGAGCACATCTCGCAATTTAAAACCAGAAACCAAACAAGAATTAAGGGTAAAATAGTCAATCTAGATATTCTGATATAGAAAAGCAAAAATGTTGGAATCAGACCAAGTACAGAGCATTTATAATCACTGTTTTACAAGTAAGAATAATGTTAAATGTGCTAACACAGGAATCACAAATGTTCTAAGTTTCTATAACTTAACCCCCAAGAAACATACACGAGCCAAGCGTAATACATAAACAGTCACTAAAACTGTTGTTAGATCTACTAAAACGATTAAAAAAATAAAAGACAAAACTAGTATACAAATGAAAACGTTTAAACAAGTTAAGGGGTGTTCTAATAACTTATCGGTTTACAGGATCTATGGTATATCAACATGGAGTTAGGGAAAGATTATAACTATATAATATGATTTTAATCTGAATTAATTTATGACGAGGACTAATGCTTAAGATCTTCTTCATAGACAGAAATGAGTAACTTATCTTGAAAAATAGCTTCGATCTTTTCATATACATTGGCTCCCAAGCAATTGCAACTTAAAACAATAATTTTGACTACTTCTTATTCACTTCCACTGCTGTATCGCCTGTCTGTCAATGTTAAAAATGATTTTTACTAAATTAAAAATTAATCCAACCTTTTTGACCAATTAAAGATAGAAAAAATATTTTCTTATGATATTAACCATGATTAATAGAATCTAAGGGTTAGGAAATTTTGAAAACCCACGTTACTGTGAAAACATTAAAAACCCATATTTAACATTTTTTTATTTTTGTTTTTTTTTTTTTCGATTTTACATTCAATTTAATGACCATTGGTGCAAGAAAATTTAAAATGCTCCGCCTAGATTTTTCTAAAAAATATTTTCTATAAAAATTGAAATTTTTTGGTAAAAAAAAGCTTATGTTACATGTGAAAATTTGTGTGTTACATATCTAAAATCATCTGAAAAATCAACCAGTTACATGTGAAAATGAGACTTTTTTTTTAATTAATTTTGCAGATTTGTTTTTTAAATATTCGACTCTTTTTATTATTTCTTTCATAAACAGTGAGAAAATACATATAAAACTTACCCTTCCTTATCAAAAAGTAATAATAATTTTGCATATGGTTTTTTAGGGTTTTCAAGACTAAAGTGGGTATCTATTTTATATATTCCCATAAATCAAAAAGTAAAAAATTAATTCGAATCTTTTAAGCTTAACCCAGTTGGGCCATGAAAGATATAAGATATTCAAATGGTTAGGGTTAGAGTTAAAAAAGGAAAGTGAAAAAAATAATACTTCTAGAATGAGTTTTTCCTTCCATTGCTTCTCTTTTATGTTGGCAACTTATGCAAAGGAAAGGGCCATCCCATGGCCTCGAATTCCGTGTATTAGTTGATGATCCCGAGTGTATTGAGATACCCTCACCGGGCTTCATTTCGACTTGACACACAGCGCATGTGAACAATTTGAACATGTTACAAAGCGGGTATTTTGTATCCAACCTGAAACCACATATAAAAAATCAAAACAATATTATGTAAAACAAAAAAGAAAGCAAATTACCAATTTGGCTAATGTGTTTTCACTTATTTAACGCCCTTTTAGTCCAAAAAGGAATGTTCTGACATTTCAACCTCTATCGTTTCAGCTCTTAGTGTCAAGGGTTGAAATGTTAGAAGATTATTCATTGGACTATAAGGGTTATGAGCCAAGATAGTAATTTACTCCAAAAAAAAAACATACTGCCTCATTTTTGTTCCTAAAGGTTTACCCTCATAAAGTTAGAAAGAGAAGTGTTAAACTATGTCATAAATTGATATCCAATTTTCTAAAACAAAATGATGGAAGAATTACATATATCCCATCATTTCAAAACATAATTACATATATACCCAAACAAAAAATAAATAAATTACATATATCTAGAGAAATATGCAACTTAAATTATGGTTTCGCTTGGGTGTATATATAATTCTTTAAGTTTGTAGGGGATAGAGTAATTGCCCTTAAAATGATTTAAATGCATTAAAAACACACTTTTGGGATAACACATGTTTTAATTAAAATTTACCCATAACCCAAATCAATCCAATGAGAAGCAAACGGATCGAATTACAACCTAAAAATTAAAACCAAATTTAAGATGTTACATCATACAAACCTTTCAGAAAGTTTAGCAGATCCTTCTTCCACAATCTCCTGTACCACATCGGGAACAAGATATTCTTCAACGTGAGATGTTGACTCTGAATTCTTTTTTCTAAACATGGCTTTGACTTTAAATACTCCTTTCTTCTTTGGTTGTGACACAGGAGGATTTGGATTTATTTTTTCTGCAGGTAGAATATCAATCACCATGCATGTTGTATCATCTCTTAATCCTTTCGGTTGTACAGCTTCCTATAAATAAATAAAAAATTAAAACTTGATGAGATATTTACTAAAAACTAAATATAATTACTTTTATTTTCATTACTTTAACAATTTGTCCGGCTGCTACATCTGGCGGCAATCCACGACTGCACTCTAGAGTCGCTTCTGCAGATAAAGCATCCCACACACCATCACTTGCAATTATAAGCCTTCCGCCCGCAGACGACAGCTGCATGTCACATATATAAACGGGTCAAATAAATATTTTAGCCAAAAAAAGAAATGATCGAACAGGTAAAAATACCATTAATGCATACAACTTAATATAATAATTATTTTGTTTCTGTAGTTGTAATGCATTAGTATTTATTACTTTTATAACAAAAAAAGTAATCCGTTTTCAAGATGCATGATACACGCCTGTTTTAAACTAAACCGTGCGCTAAAATTACCAATTTTGCCACCTTTAAAACAAATCATGACCAGAACATGAATATAAAGTTAATTTTTGGGTTTTAAAACGAGTAGTAAATATTTATATACCAAATAATCAAAGTAACTAACCTTTACTTGCTTAACATAAGGAACAGGAACTATAAACTCTCCAACATCAAGATCTCCAATTGATCTAGAAAGACACAAGCCACCTGGCCAACATCTCAAAGGCCCAATCTGCAACACAGATTTATCAAAGTAAATAAATAAATTAATAAGTGAATAAAACAACTTCAAAGATTTACAACAGCTTAATTTATTCTTAAATTTTGTTTTCCTTTTTAGTAGACCACTCTTATGATATGTATATAAAGGGTTCATTAAACTAAATCCATGAATTATTTGGACACGATATGCTTCTATTTTTGTTTTGATCATAGGTTAATCAATGAGTGACAATAAATTAAGGTATTAGATATCATGAAATCAGGATGCAAGAATTAAACACAAAGCACATAAACATTGACATTATAAAGCATAGTGAGGAACTTATTGTCCCTTGTTGGGATGTACTACTAATCCAACACACATATATTTTGGATCCATCCGTACTTATGGAGAAATAGAAAATTTTCATTAAAGACAGCAACTAATGTTTTCATTTTTGTGTTTGATCCACAATTAATCATATGGGTCTTTAGGATTGTATAATCTTTTAGATCATAACTTTGTAGTTTCCTGAATCTATATAGGTAACACAACTCTTTCCACCCATCATGTATAAAGTCCGTTTTGTTCCGCATACATACTGTAATAGAAATTAACTAATGATTAGTCATTAGACAAGATTTTACGAATAAAATGTTTTTAGGTTCGTGGAGAGAAAATATTTTTATCAATACTCACACTCAGTATTAGTTATTAATCCTGGTATGTTTATTATTGACAGGAAATATATATTGCAATTAATAATTTATTGTCAAGTGAAAAATCATCTTTTGTTGAATTCAATGAAAAATCACCTCCCCCAGACCCTACTACTATAGTGGGATTTCACTGGGTAGGTTGTTGTTGTCAAGTGAAAAATCATCTTTTGTTGAATTCAATGATAAAAAAGATAGTGGTTCAATTTTATGATATTTAAGGTTTTTAATCCAGACAATAACAGTAATGTTGATCTTTTTATGCCATCAAAGACATTCGGATTTTCATCTCTCATGATATTTTTTTAGTTAAAGGTTGTAATGGGGACATTTATATATACTTTTATACATTTTGGTATCAAAAGGTATAAATTGTTATAACCCACCTGAGTACCACCACCGGTATTCAGCCGACCCACCTCACCGCCACTTGCGGTAACACGCTCCGTCCTGCCAAAATAAAAAAGAAACAACAATCATAATGTTGACACATGACATATATTTTGTAAAATTATCATATCATAAATACATACAAAGTTTTATTGGCATCTATACACTTACTCTTTATCATTGTCTTCAAATCTGTGATCTGCTGAGAGATAATACAGGCTCCCATCTGCAGATTCAAGTATACAACGGGAATCACCAACTGACGCCACAGTAACTATGAATCCTTCAATGATTACAAAGGTGACAGTTGTTCCTGACAGTTGACCTGCAATCATGACAACAAGCAAGCAACACATACGCGTGTTAGATGACATGTGCATGCATAACATGCAAGAAGTTGTAAACCAAAAGATAAGTTCCATAACAAAATAAATGAAGACACCGTTGAAATTGTAACTCATGAGTACTTTTATCATAGGATTTGTTCTCATATTCTTAATTCTTGCTAAGTGGGATTTAAAAGTATGTGATCACACTGCGAATACAAGATGCGTGTGAATATCTCAAAATTGCATGATAATAACATAAAACTAGTCAGTGTTGAAGAATCATCTAACCATGGTATCACTATATTCATCAAACAGATTCATCATTGATGAACATACGAGGATCTAACCAAAATCCATTACCTTTTTCTTGAAAATCTTTGTCTGTTTTCACAAATCCAGCCACCAAAGCTCTCGGCAAAGCTGCAATCCATTCATCCCGGTTGAGGTCTGGAGGAATAGCACTTAAAACATTGTTCAGAAGGTTCTCCTTGGTATATACAGCTGCTGCAGACCCGTTATGGCCATCAAGTATCTGCAAACACAAGTTTGGTAAGATCAATCACATGTATATTTGCGATTCAGATAACATCATCTAAAGTAAATTGTATAAAAATACCATAAATCAACACAATGACCAATCTCAATGAACAACATACCCCGAATACAGAATACGTAGTAACACCATCTCCCAACACGCGTTGGCATTCGCTCTTAATCAACGTGAAATCTTCTCCTTTCTTCGACTGGTTCGATTGACCGCTAACAATTTCTGGCTTCTCGATCTTCTCATTGGCCAATTCACGCTTCAACAACACCGATAACGGGACCGTCTGATGCTCGCCTTTATTGGACGACATTTCTTCGGTCCCTTCGTAAATCAAGATTTATATATATGATATACAAAAGATGATTTCAAACTTCATGAGATTCTCAACAAAATCCTACAAGATACGAAACAACAAGCATCATGAAACGATCCAGCATTCAGATCAAAATCAGATTCAAAATCAACAAGCTGGATGGGTGATTAATAACAAAATTATTGAATCAAACACGGAGCCGACATCGTATGGTGAAGGATAGCCTGATTAACGAACAATGTAGATAATCAAAGAGGAAATAACAGATAGATCGAAATGTAGGTCGAATAACTTGAAGAGATTACATACAGAAACTCCTTGTAGATGACGAAATTCTAATTGCGGATTGGATTGGATTGATTGTTGCAGACAAAAAATCGATGGAAAAAATAATTGGATTCGCAGCAAAAATTCCGCGAGAGAGAAGAAAGGATGCAAATGGATGTGTGTTGGTCGTATGTTGATTTTTGGGTGATTTTGTGATCATGTGCGAAAAGCCGGCTTGGGGACGAGCTGAGCTGTCACTGCTTTGTGAGTTGTCTTTTTTTTTTTTTTTTTTTTAATAAATATGAACAAAGTGATGAATTCTTCAAAATGTTTTTAACTAGTTAACAAACATAGACACGTAAAAGATAAGCTAACATTAAACAAAAAAAATACAAAATAAATCTAATGTTAAAAATTTAATTTTAATAATAATCGAAAGTTGTCGATAAAGCTCTTGCACCAACAAAATTAAAACGCAATATAAAAAATTTTAAAGTATTGGTAAAGATTTAGGCCTTTCGATTTATATTAACATATGTCAGTGTGATGAATCCGGCCTTGGGCACAGTTTTAACTTTTAACATGTGTCTCGTAATGCTAATGAACAACATCGATGAAGAAGACGACACGAAAGCCATCTTTCTAGTTTTCGTCTATATTGAATGTTATATAATATTTTGTTAATGTGACTCTCTTGTCTCTAATCATATGCACCAACACATCTATAAATGTATCTTTATATAATAGAAAAGTGTCAGTACAATACAAGGGAAAAGGCATACATGTAATGGCGTAACATGTTAGCTTTTTATTTTATTAAAAGAATATTATAGAAATATCATTCTCAAATTAAAAAGAATATAAGAATAACTTGTATCACATTTCACGTTGTGCCCTTTGCTTATTTGGTTAAAGATGATGATTTTGAGTAGTAACTGATGATGTGAGCAGATCTAGGTCCATTCTTGTTGAGATTATATTATAAACTCCTTGTTATCTAATGTTTTTGTGGTGCCAACGTAAAACAATGATGAAGAAGACGACCTAGAAGCCATCTTTCTTGTTTTTGTCAACATTGAATGTTATAGAATACTTTGTGGATGTTAGTCTCTGGTTTCTAATCACACGCTCTAATACATTTATATATGTATCCTTTTATAAAACTGTCTGCGCAGTACACGGTACAACAGAGACAGATAATGACGTAACATGTTAAATATTTCTACAACTATAAGAATATTTTAGCAATACAATACTCAAATTAAAAAGACTAAATACTTTTTTCATAATATAGTTTTTAAAATATATTAAATATTAACATACCAATATGTGTGTGTAGAATCTGAGAGGAGTTTCTTTTAACAGGTTGTGGAGTTATTTTAATGTCCCAGCAAGTACTATAATATAGTTTAGTTTAGTGCATTTTGATTTTAAAATAAGACTCAACAAATATGGTTAATACATAAATTCACCCACGCCCTCATCGAATATCATATTACACCTTTATGTGGGTTTTACAACGGGTGTGACTCATGTGAAGGCTTGCCTCTAAATCATGCTTTCTCCCCATCCCCAATCTTTTTTTGCAAATAAGATCTATGCAAAACAAGCATTTGCTACAAAAGAAATGAGTAACATCGACAGCCATATTACCATAGGCAATTATAAATGGGGCTACCCACGAAAAAACACACGAATAACACCAACGATTCACATTAACTGGCAAAGTTCCATGACTACTTGATTGTCAAGAATATGGCCGTAGGAAATCCCATTATTAACAAATTACCAAGGGAACCTATCGAGAGATCACCAACGGATCACTGCGAACTTCTAAATGGTCGTCCTAAGTTGTCAACGTTGACTTTTCCAATGGATCAGTGAGAAATGAGTTACAAAGCAAGGGAATTTAATAGATTAAGTATGTGAAGCATTAAAATGCACCCACATTGTAATGAGCCGACATTAAGACTATCCGGTGTGGGGCGTTTTCCCACCCGATGACGTCGCCCATAACGCGCAAACACCGCCCCCCGGGGCGTTATAGGGGCGTTATCGGGGCGTTTTGGATGGTGGCGTTGCCC
>WOUH02000017.1:1969486-1982024 GCA_009936405.2 Stevia rebaudiana
AAAATGAAGTTTTTATTCCGCTGCTATGTTACCTCTGTATTAACCAATGTGCTTATGTGTAAATCCGATGACGTGGCAAGCCCATGGAATTTGGGGCGTCACACAATCAACCCACTTTGTATCTCTATACTTCGATCTATTAGCAAACCACAAGAACCCTAACACCCTGATATTTCCAAAGACGACGTCCAGATGAGCCATCTTCCCCTCAAACCTTTTCCCGTTCCTGGCCAACCAAATGCACCAGCACGTAACAACGAAAAAGGAATTTTATTACCTAAATCATTCACAAATTTACGTCTAACCCTTATATAAATAAAACTTTGCATATTGCTACCGTAAACATGTGTACTTTGAACCCAAAGTTACACCCTTTCCATTGAAATCCGCATATGAACTCGTATCAAATTCGATAGCCTCCATAATACTCCAACGTAGATTGTTTTATAAGAATCAGTGTACGTTTAAGCAAAAACCAATAAATGTCAAAATAATTAGAAAACAAAGAAGCCACATTTTTCACATCTTAAATCATATTTCACATCTTTTTTTTTTTATGTCTCAAGAAATGTGAAAAAAGGATGGAGTAAAGTATCAAGTTGTATGTTTCTGTTTCATCACGCTGTACAAGATTCAGCCAATTTGGTGGATTTATCAATTAATTTTTATAAAACCATATAAAGTCTTTCAACAGCCTGTCACCACAAAACCAATTATACACATTCTCAACCACTCCACATAATTTATATTTGACCTTCAATCCCAACCATATTTTTCAAACACGTTTGCCATGATTTTAGGACATACATCAAATTTTCCATGCTTGAATCAATCAAACTACAAAACAGTGTACAAGATTCAATGCACAATGCACAATGCACAAGTCACTCTTTCTTGTTAAGTGTCATGGGAAAATGTTATAAATAAGAATATTTATACTTCAAAGACTTTGCACAGAGAAGAAGCCAAACAGCAACGAATATAGCCAAAAATGTGCTGAATTTGATCATGCTAATTAATACTGATGATATATCACCTAAAATATCAAAGAGTAACAAAAGATATAAATTAGTACTTGTTATCTGAATATCTGATAACTTCAACAAAAATAGAAAACAATTAAAGCCCCCTTTAAGTCAATACACATAAAATGTGTAACATACTTTTTTTTAAAGAATATGTAACATATTATTATTTCAAAAAATATGTAACATACTTTTTTTTAAAGAATATGTAACATATTATTATTTCAAAAAATGTATAACGTACTTAACAACCTGTATGCATGTGCAATTATGGCATGTAGATATGGTAAGCTTCAAAGAAAAGATCAAAGTCAAACATATTGCTTAAGGATGTAACACAAAACACAAACATACATTATATTAATCGGTTGCTGAAACGCAAATTCAAGATAAAACACGTATAAAAAGAGTTGAAAACTACCTAATGCATATGTTAATTTAATCATTTGTGCATAACCTTAAGCATCCGAAGGATCATTGTTTTCACCCTCCTCGTAACCATTGCACCTTATAATATACACCTGAAATAATAAAGAAAAGAGTGAATAAAAAGTAAAAAACGCACTAAAGATGCTTCTTTATTATTAACATGCCAAATTGATAAATCACTATAGATTTGTGTTACAATAACAAAACCTTAAAGACGGTTGGTTGAATTAGGTGGAACACGAGCGCGTCACCATCTACCAATTCATGACTGAGAGAAAACCCCCTCCATCCGCCACTCAAACCCACCTTATGGGCAAGATAAACGGTTGGAAACTCTTCACCTTCTTCATCAATTAATGTAACGGTTCCATCATTCTTCGGCAAGTATTTCCTACAAAAATAACCTGGGAGACCCTGGTGGTTTATTACATCAATCATGTCAGTACCAAAGTAATTAACGATTATGGAGTGTAAATGGGGTTTTAAAACTATCAAACTAAACTAACCAGCCAAAATCCACCGGTAACATGAGACGGAAGCATGGGCTTGACAAATGAAATATGGTCACCTTCAAGATTAGCTTCAACTTCTTTGGCTTTTGTTGTAGCATACTCTCTAGCTTCATCAGATGCATACACGCGGTTTGCCAAGTCCCTTCGTGAATAGCTGTACTTTCTTTTACTGCAAATACATGTCGTAAATACCAAAAAACTTACAATTGTTCATTTAACAAAATATCCCCACATTTAATTTATAAGTATTGACATTAGGTACTTTTTTATTCACAAATTTACATGCTCAACAATGTCAATACTCTTTGTGATACTAAATTAATCCTTATACGGTTTGAAAGAATTTACCTCCTTGGTAAGTCGATTCGTTCGTAAACCACCTACAAGAAAACACAAAAAAAAATCTATATAACAAGTTTTATGCTAAGATCTATTTACCAAAATCATCAAAAATTCCAAAAAACACATACAATTTCTTTGTAAACAGGGGCAGGCAAATTTGCAACACGGCTTGACCTCCTCACTTTCACCATTTCTGTCCCGATTATACACGGTTGTGTACGCTTCATCTGCCATTGTTACACATAACATTAATAAGCAAGTTTAGGTCATTGTTTGAAACAAAATTTCACTTTTATAACATTAAACACAAATATCTAGTTCAAAAGAAGTCTTTGGTTAGTTTCTGTGATAAACTAGCGGAAAAACCAAAAAGTAATTTAGATTTCTCCAGATTTCGTTCCATTAGTCAGAAGAACACCATTTATTGCTGAAACTAGTTAGATGACCAGTTGTGATTATATCATAAAATGGTACCTAAAGCAAACTGTAATAAGAAATCACTAAAACCTAACCTAACGTTTCCCCAAACTTGATGGAAATACACATTTTATAGGATTGTTGACGTAAATTGGTTCTGAAATCAGTAAACACAGACAGATTAGAGGCGAACCGGAGAGGGTTTTGGGGAGTGAGCGGTTTTGAGAGCTTGAGTGAGCTGAGGAAGATGAAGCTCTTCCATTCTTCGCTTGTTCTCCTCCAATCGTTGCTTACGGAGATCCTCATAGTTTTGCTTTGAGACCACCATGGTTGCTGTTGTTGCTTCGTTGATGAATTTCAGAGGGAGAAGATGGAAGATTTGGCGAAGGAAATGAACAGAATTTGGTTAGGGTTTTTCTTGGAGTCGACCGTTGGAATTCAGTCCAGTTTGAAATCCAACTTAGACGGGTTTTATAGATGGTTAGAAGATATTTTGGCTTACTGCTTAAACAATAATAAAAACTATTAGAAACAAAACAAAACAAAACAATATTTATTTTTACATAAAAAGTTAGCAAAATATAAGAAAATTTTAGAGGACAAAATGATAAGATATAAATAAAATATGGTGATATTGGATTAGTGTTACCATCTCTTAATTAGTGAAAATTGTGATATTTGTTTCACACATTGATTTTTTTAAACTAAATTACAACCTTTATGTTTATTTATAATCATTAATTTTAACTTTTAACTTCATTAAGTACACTAGACAACTTTTAATTAAATTAGTTGAATAAAATCGGAACCTTTAAACTAACTTCAAAAAGTTAAACTACATTCACGATTTTGCATTTCCTAAGTTTAACTTTTGACAAAGCAAATAAATTCGAAATTGAAGTCGAATTTGAAATCCCGGATAAAGCCACTTTGAGAACCACACCTAAACTTTCTCGACTTCCTAATTCGAGAACCCCAACCAGATCCAAATAAATCTGAATATTTTAACAAATCTTTCAAAATTTTATCTTGATTTTCTAACAATCTTTACACGTAAAAACACCAAATTAGATAAAAAAAAACCTTTTCTTCGTAAAAAACTAAGATCCACGAAGAACATGAAACTGCAAAAATTTTTAAAACACCTTTTTCTTGCGAAATCTATTACTAAACTGAGCCACAAACTGGTTCTATGTCCCTGATACCAATTGTAAGTCCCAATACATGATCTAAAACCAATACCGATCAATCAAACACATGTGAGAGTACGAAATGAAATCACGTGTGTGCAAGAAAGATATTAATTACGAACAAGATGAAGAACAAATCAATTATATCATATTACTGCACTCGGTTTCTATGAACCGACTGGTACAAAAGACGAAATCGTGAAAGCTAATAGTTAACCCTAAAAAAGAAACTAGGAGAACCAATTTATTAAGAGGCACCGGAACCAGTTTATTAAGTGGCACTGGAACCGTTTTAGACTCAAACCAGGTGGGTACTAGTTTCGGCAAAGAATGGATTACACTCGAAATGAATACCCAAGGACCGCTTCCTGTCTGGAAAAAATAAACCAATTTGAGCACCTCTAGGTACGAATGCCGTTTATCACTAATTAAATCTGTTTTGGAACATTGTATAAACATATTTGGACTCAATGATATGAATATAGTTTATCACTAATTAAATCTGTGATACTTAGTTTTTGCATAACATACATTTTTTAACAACGTTTGGAATCCAATATATGAGTAATAAACTCAAAGACACCTTTTCAATTTATGGGTTCACACAAAGGCAACATATTTAACCAAGTTTTTATATATACTCTAAAATAAGAAATTTACTATACAAAACACATCTTTATACAACAATTGCATTTAAACCACATAACCTGAAAACAAATTATGCGAAAACACATCTGTTATTTGAAAAAATTACCAACCAGTTAATGATCTAACATAAACACAATAAAAAGTAAAATGCCAATATGCAAACCCGTTGGGCCACACCCGACCCATTGTGCAGCCGTAAACTGCCCTGAACAAATTTAGGTCAACCAAAGCCCGTAAATTTTGAATTTTTTGAATTAAGTTCATGTCACATCAGTCAAAGTTAGTGTTTATTTTTTACATGTATCATAATGAGAATTCTTTTAACTGTATATTTCTTATTAGTATTTGATAGCGCCCAAGTTCTTCAACCACGGAAGAACCTCTTCTAGACCCTCGGTTAAGCTTCTGGGCTTGTAGTTCAAATCTCGTTTAGCTTTTTCACAAGAATAAGCCCATTGGTGTCTAAGACAGGACACAACCTGGTTCACGAAATATGAAAATAGGTCGGTCAATTTACGTTTTTGTAGGGTTTCATATCACACGAGTCAAATGGGTTAATCAGGTCAGCAGTTGGCTATCATGTATGAAATGTTTAAAATAATAACTTGAAGTACAATTTCGACAAAAACTTTTGTTAAGCATAAACATCGACTATTGACAAAATTCGAAAAAGTGGACAAAAAACATTGTCAAGTAAAACCATCCCGACCAGCACATAAATCTTGTATTGTTAGGCACGGCTAGTCATCTAGCGCTTGACATGACATAAGGCGAGCGGTGTACAAAAAGTGTGCATGAGGCACGAATTTTAGGTAAAATATCAGCCTAAGGTTATCTAAAATAGGTTATAGGTTGTACATACAGATATAGGACCCGTCTTAAATTTTGTACAAAGCCTGGATTTGTGCTTCTTGAACTTGTATAACAAGCTTTATGGATTGTAAATATAGATATAGGTTATCCGAGCCGGGGGATGGATTTAACAAAAACTCAAGAAACCCTTATTGTACATATGTAACAGCGTTTTTTTCAAAAATGATTATTTTTTAGATAAATTTTACATCCAATTTTGTAACTCTTGGTGAAAAATTAAAAAAAAGCGCCAGGTGGAATTGCTTAAAGACATTGTTTATAAGACATATGTAAAAATCGTATGTTACATATGTAACATTTGCTGAAAAATAAATAGACGTTAATTTTTAAATATTTCATTTAGAAGAACCAGCGTTTTTCTGATTTAAAAAAAAAAGTGACGAAAATACATATAAAAGCTAAACTTTTAAAGAAAAAAAATCATAATTTTACATTAGCTTATAGGGTATTTTCAACTCAAATTGGTTTTCATTCTATC
The DNA here is from genome assembly GCA_009936405.2 of Stevia rebaudiana. Taxonomy (NCBI): domain Eukaryota; kingdom Viridiplantae; phylum Streptophyta; class Magnoliopsida; order Asterales; family Asteraceae; genus Stevia; species Stevia rebaudiana. The sequence goes on from WOUH02000017.1 coordinate 1,975,401, forward strand.
CTTCTCCATCTAAGCCATGTATTTTTGCCTAAAATATGAGTAAATCTAGAAACCTACAAGATATATACTAAAATTCTATATAATACGTTGCGCCTCACCTACAAACAGTGGTGCACTTTTACGCTTTGCACATTGGTTTTAGACCCTATCGCCTCACGCTTTTTGAAACCAAGAGCGTTACCAAGCTAGATCTACATGTTTTGTAACCTCTACTTGTTTGTACCATAAGATAATGTAAACTAAAGCATGAAAATGGAAAAAAAGGAAATACCGGGGGGCTGATAAGTGGAAGCTTTCCGGTTATTCGAGAGAACAACAAAGAAAACCAACCATAAATCTCTATCACGAACAACGGAATGTTAAACCGAGGTGTTTTTGTGTTGGTGATGGCTGCAGCAATATCAAAAACTTGCATGAATGATGCATTTTCACCCGTAAGAAGATATCTTTGACCAGGTTGACCTTTGTCTAAGGCAGCAATGTGGCCATCTACCACATCATCTACATGACTGAAAGAAAACTTTTCATTTCCATAACCTATGTAGCCAGGCAAGCGTCCGTTAAACCGTTCAACAATCTGATCAGGAACAAATTACTTAAGATCTTTAGTAGTTAATCGGTTAATCCAACATCTATAAAAGAAAATATTAAAAACAAATTGAACCTAACTATATCATAATGCATATAAGGAGGACAAAAAAGGTAAATTCTACAAAATTTTAAGAGTTTAGGTGATTACAGCTTTTAAACCATTATGAATAAAATCCCATACAGCTAAAATAAATATTAATAGATAGGGTTAGTTTTTAGTTTAACTTCAATTAGTGAAATATATCAAAAGTTTGTACTAATGGGTCGTGAACACCAGAAATCAAATATGTAATATTTAGAAAAAAAAGATTATTGAACTTACAATATAATAATATTCAGCCTAATAAAAAGGGTGGTGGGACGGGTAATTGATCATTTGGAAAATTTTCGATTTCTATTCACAAACAATGGTGATTTGCATGTAATTGTCATTTATTATAAGAATTGATCAACCATTTAAACATACATGAACCGTGATTTAAATCTCACAAAACCCTACCAAAAAGTTGGCTCATCTCTACCCTTTGTTGCTTCGCAAATCGCCTCTACCGACTGTCACTTCAATAGATCGCATATCACCGCCACATAAACTAAGCTATTAGAGAATCTCCCCACGGTATGATCGTCGATAACCACCTAATTGAACCGAGCAACGGTAGCGCTTTACAGGTGTCTTTTTAGTGCATTGTGTTCCCCACCGCATCGCACGCACACACGCACCCCTTTAGTATATGTACAATGCATTGCCAGGCAGGACAAGAGAAAAGAATACAAGAATCCTAACACTCGAATACAATAAAGTAAAACGAAATACCGTAATGTATTGTGTTTTACTGAACAACTATTAATAAAAGTATAATGATGATAATTTCAAAGGAAACCTAAACTAATTATTACAAATCTTAAGTACATAGTAAATCCTAACTAAAAAATTGTATCCAATACTACTACTAGGTTTGAAAGATTCTAACAGCACGGATCATGATGTAGATAATATACATATCTATAAAATCATTGGTTTTCTAAATTTACATACGAATGATAAATAAAACACCGGAAAATACTCAAGTTTTTGAGAATTACCATTCGGGCAACCACATTTCCAGCAGTGACTTTACCAGGACCGTATATAACTCCAGGATAAACAGCCACTATAGGTACCCCTTCCTTTGCAGCTTCCAGAGCAATTTTATCAGCAACAGCCTTTGATTTCTCATACTCAGTACAGAAAGACTTTGCTGAATGCATCTATCACCGCAAACAATTATATTTAGCCTCAAATTCCAAAGAGACAAGAACACATTAATTAAACCCTACCTTTAGATTCAAGTGAAATGGAGTTGAAATATGAAAATGAACGGGAAATGCAGTTTTGTTATAAAGAGGAAGTACATAAAAGTAGTTTAAAAGTTAGTCAATTTGACCACAGAATTACTCGATCAGCTTCAGCATATATCTAAGAGATTATTTCCTATGTCATAACATTAAATTTTAACTTTTTTTAAAGATCTGTAAATGGATGAATCTGTTCATGGTTTTTGATCATTCGACCTTCTTAATTGATCAAATAACAGGTATTAAGAATCTGATAACGTCTAATTCAATTTGATTAGCAAAAGGTTATATTCCTAAAATCAAAATTCACCTAAAATACAAACTGCAACATTAAAAGATATACGGAGGAGCAATTACTTGACTCTCATCCGCAGTATATCCGTCAGTTGATCCCAACGCGAAAAACGAGGACGTGTAAACAATCTTCTCTATCGTATCCGTCTCCTTACACGCTCGAATCACGTTCTTCAAACCTCCAATATTGACCTAATCATTATAACCAGATCAAATCGACACAACTCATTTTTTCCAGAAGAAAATTCAGCTTAAATCAACTTACGGATATAAACTTCGAAGGATCAGGAAGCCAAGGTTCCACCAGAGCAGCGGCGTGAAAGATCACGTGGCAACCGGAGCAAGCTGCGAGAAGTGACGGATAGTCGGTAACGTCACCGTAGGCAAGTTCTAAAGCTACGATGTCAGAGATAGTCGGAAGGGAGGAGAGATCACTGGTGCGACGGACGAACGCCCGGACGGAGTGGCCGTGACGGAGTAGCGCATCGCAGAGTCTTCCGCCGAGGTAACCTGAAGCACCGGTAACCAACACTTTCATGTTTATCCTCGCCATTTCCGTTGCCGTCGCCGGTTGTCTGTTACCGTCGCAGATTTGACCCTTCGGTGAAGAAATCGAGTGAAGAGTTACGCCGTCACAACTAGCAGTCGCAGTCGGAATTAAATTTTCTTTTAAACGGCAAAATTTTACTATTAAACCACCAAGACGGACAGCAAGATGCTAGACCGCCTACTGCCTACAAATCGTCACTATAATATAGGCTGTATTAATTATTTCGGTTCTTCACTTGAAATTTTATCTTTTTCGGTATATTTATGTGAAGTGATATATCATATATGAAATGAGATGGAATGTGTTTTAAATTTACAAAAATGATTATTACTAAAACTATATTAAGCAAATGCACGTATGATAGCGTAATATATCTCGAGTAAGAACCAAGTATCTTTACACAATTTAGGATTTTAATACTCAAGAAGTGGTTTATTACAACTAATAAAGATATAACTATTAGTTATTTAAAATTGCATAAAAGTAATTGACTGGAAAATAAAGAGAGTAGTGATCAGATTGTGAATTAGTATTGTTTGGGGTTGAATCCTTTTGAAACAAACTAATGTTAAATCTTTAGTGGTGGTGGTGTGATAACCATGATAGACTCATCTCATAATGATCAGAATGAGAATGAGTTCGGATTAGCGCATAGTCATGCAACTGGCTGTTGCATAGGCCATCAGAGGTTTTCTACATGACTTGTCTTAGAGACTTGCCTATCGTGACTTCGAGCTTGTTATCAAGTCACGCCTATCATGAATTCGAGCTTACTATCAAGTCTTGTTGGAAAAATTTGCAAAACTGTCATTTCTGTCCATAATACATCTCTCCCTAATTAAACAAGAAAAGCAAAAAATCTAGAATAATCTTTGTGGAATGAAGAAACTATAAGTTATATTTCGAGGAAGTGACAAGAAAACTAGTATTTAGAACATATGAAATATAGAACTACTCCAATATGACTCTAAGACTAAAAAAAAAAAAAAATTCAGGCTCTTGGATGTGTCTACTAATATCAAGTGTCATCAAGATGTAATAGCATCAAGATGTAATAGCATCAAGTGTCATCCAAATAATTGATGAATGGAATTTCTAGAGAAAAGAAATGAAACTTCTACGATATTAATGCAACAATATGACTCACTCTATATTTTGGGACTAAAAGTTTAGGCTTCAATGAATCCATATGGTAATAGTTGTATTAACCCGTATATAAAAAAAAATATTAAAAGATTGTGTTTTATTTTTCTTACAACACTTAAGGCGTTAAGGGGAAATTGTTAGTATATATAGAAATATCATAGAAAAATGGAGAACAAAGTGAAAAGATTGGAGACATTCTCTCTAAAGTTAAATTGGAGTTTCAGTAAGTCTATGGTATCTTACAAGAAGCCGATGAGATTTCATCATAAGGAAGTCCAAAGGGTCTGGTCTTCGGCCACATACCCTCTTGAGGTCAAATTCTCATGTTAACCATAACTCTCATCCGTAAAAAATAGAGTTACACATCTTATCTTATCTTAATCTTAATCTTAATCTTAATCTTATCTTAATCTTAAATCTTAATCTTAATCTTAAAATTATAATAAAACAAAGTTTTTGCAAACCACCTCTCTTTAATCACAAGACGCGTGTTTAAGACTCGCTCTATCCTTTTTCTAACCAAAACCATCGACATGAGCAGAAGCAATTTTGGAAGGTTTCTCAAAATTGAACGTGATTTTAGCGGAATATATTGAAGATTTTCAATTGATACTACCCTTCAGATCTGATCTTGGTGTTTGAGAGCAGCGTTAGACATGTTCTTCGATTAAACTAGGGTTTGTATTCAACCTTCGCTTCGATTCAAATTCGACTTGATCTTCGATTAAACTAGGGTTCGTATTCAACATTCCCTTCGATTCAGGCACTCTTTCATTGCAACAGGTTAGTTCCATACTTCAATTTGCGGTTCGCATCTTAGTCTTCAATGTTGTGATTTTGTTTCTTTATCTTTACTATATCAATTTTGCGTTTTAATTGATTAGGTTACTAATTTGGTTTTTTTATTACGAGCCTATAATGGTTGAGGGAAAGCACGAAGAATATGAATCTAACAAGTCAAAATCAGAATTACTGGTAAGGAAGACGACAGCAACGATGAATCCATGTTGGTGGATCAAGATTTTGGTGTGGCTACATCTTACTAATGTACACTGTAGTTGATGTTGGCATAGGTATAGTTTTTATTGTTTTTGAGTTAATCAGGTTTTGCTTGTATATGTTTGATTTTAGCTAAATATGGTTAAACATGTTCATTACCAGCCAGTTTGCATTCATCAATTGTTTGCATTATAATTAACGTTAAGCAAAATTTTAATTTTGGATCTTTAATTTGACTGCATTTAGTACACGTTCACCGTATGTAGTATCCTTTTCTAATTTAAATGTCAGAATGATATCTCCTAACTATTATGGTAAAGAACTGATCTTTTACTTTCTATAAGAAGTCAATCCAGTTGTAATATCTATTGTTACCAAGTGAATATGCTAATTTTCACATAAATCCCAAATTTGTTAACTGTAATTTGAGTCGCATGTCTTTCGGTGTGTTATATTGATTAGGCAATTATAAAGTCTTAAGAAATTTATTCACTATTTAGGGTGGTGTGTTCTGATCTTATGAAACAATTAAAATTTTTTAAGATAGTTATAGAAGATTTTATAAAATTAATGCTTTGTGTCTTATATTTTATTAGTAAATATGTCTCAAATATATTAATCATTAGCAAACAAAATAATGTGTGGTTAAAACTTGAAAGTGACCCATGTAAGTTTAAATGTTTATAAGCTCTTAAGTTAATCTAAAAGGAAGATTAACATTTTTATAGCAAAATTATCTTATCTTAAATCTTTAACATCTAATAAAGCAAGGTTTTTAAGAGTCACATGACAGGTTTTTAAGCCATTTGTCTTATGTGGCATTTACCATTTTTAAAATACAACGCAGGATGGTGTAACTAGCTGAAACATGGACCCGTTGTTGTTTTCAGATCCAAATCTGGTCTACCTATATATTCCATATAACCCGCAATTTCCACATATGTCTTACAATTGGTGTAAGGAGATTTGAAATCCTAGACTGCGATATTCATCATGGATGTTGAATCGAAGCCAAATCCTCCTTATTTTGAGTTTGTTACTAGAGATCTTATGTAAGTTGTTCTATCTTATGCCTATTTTGAATTAAATCAAAGTGTTTAACCTATTTTTTATAACCATGAAATCGCCATTGTTATGCAGATCAATATGTTCTTTTGTTCATCCTAATCAAACTGTTATTCTAATCAATTTGTTATTTCGTTTAAATTATATATATTAATTCTGTTTAATCAAAGTGTTTATCATAATTTTTATAATAATCAAAATACCATTGTTATGCTTGAAGTATCTGTTCTTTCATTTATCACAATGAAACTGTAATCAGCCTTTTTTCAATCTTAATAATCACCATTAGCTTAATTCCAAAATCAAATTGCCATTTTTATTATCCAAATTAATTTGTTATATCGATCAAGATATATATATATATATACACATATATATTATTTCGATTTAATCATAGTGTTAATGATATCCATCAAAATGCCATTGTTATGCTTGAAGTATCTGTTCTTTCGTTTATCATAATCAAACCCAGGGGCGGATCTATTCATTGGTTTCGGGTTCACCGGAACCCGTTGGTTTTTAAATATTTAGTAGAAATTTATTTTTTTTTAGTGTTAAAAATCTTAATGAACCCATTAGTATTGTAAAAGGTGAATCCTACCACTAAAATCGTTTGGCCCAATGGTATTTGAAAGACGCGTCTG
>WOUH02000017.1:1993233-2014143 GCA_009936405.2 Stevia rebaudiana
ACATATCCTTAAGGATACTTGAGGATATTGAAACATAATAAAGGATATTAAAGGATATAACCGTTAATTCAATAATTCGACATATTTCATATTTTGACAAACACTTAGCCTCACAAAACTAATTTGGAATAACTTGAATTGGCACTTGTTAATTTTTGACCAAAACCGTCTAAACCTTTGAAGATTTCCAGGAAATCTTGAATCGAGTGTGGGATGGCCAGTCCCTTTCTAGTGTAATTTTGATCGGTGGTTTTTGTAAGTATCCTGGAGGATTCCTACAAAAGGCTTAAACCTTGGTGAAGGTGGGTGTTAGGAAGCCTAACGCCCCTCCGATGCTTAACTCAGTACCATGTCATGAAAGGATAATAAATCGAAAATAAATAAAGATGTATGAAGATATTCAAGAATAGATAAGGATATATAAAGAAAAATAGTATTATAGATGTATGCCATTCCACGATCTAGGCAAGGGTATTCCATCCAAAGTTGTCAACTTGTATGCCCCTTTTCCTGCATTGGCTTCTATTTTATAAGATCATTCCCATTTAGGTGCTCGTTTACCATCAGAGGGATTGGAGGTATTTTGGAAAGCCTTTCTAAATACTTAGTCTCTTATTTTAAATCTTCTTATTTTGTTATATGATTTAGATATTCTATTTTGGTATGCTGTTATCCTGATTTTATCTTGGTCTCTTAGCTCATTTATTGTTTCTAAATCGTCTATCAGATTTTTTTTATAATTTTCGGTATCCTTAAGTGTGGATCAAATTGTAGGGATAGTGGTTTGCACTGGTAACATTGCTTCTGACCCAAACACCTAGGAAAATGGTGTTTGTCCCGTTGCATGTTTGATTGTAGTTCTATATGCCCAAAGGACAAATGGAAGTTCTTCTACCCACATTCCTTTCTTAGATCCTAGTTTTTTCTTAAGGTTATTAATAATTATTTTGTTGCTAGATTCTGCTTGACCGTTGGCTTGTGGGTTGACATGTGTAGAAGTAATCATCTTAATGCCCCAGCTTTCACAAAATCTTGTGGTTCGCTTGCCAATGAATTGAGATCCATTGTCACAAGTGATTTCAGCTGGGATCCCAAAACGTGTTAGGATATTTCTTTTTATAAAGGATATTACATCTTTTCCCTAACTTGGACAAAAGCTTCTCCTTCAATCCATTTGGAGAAATAGTCAGTCATAGCAAGCATGAATACCTTTCCACCTGGTGCGGTTGGTAATTTGCCCACTATATCCATGCTCCACTTCATGAAAGGCCATGAAGGGATGATAGGATGTAAGGTTTCAGCTGGTTGGTGAAGGATATTGATGTGCCTTTGGCAGGCATCACACTTTTGAGAATATAGGGTGGCATCTCTTTTCATAGTTGGCCAATAGTAACCAGTCCAGAGGACTTTTGAAAACAATGCCCTGCCCCCTGTGTGATTACCACAATCTTCTTCGTGGATATCGTTAAGAACTTCTAAGGATTCTGTTTTATCTAGACATCTTAAGTAAGGACCTGCTAAGGATTTTTTATATAACCTACATTGTATTAAAGTAAAGTTAAACATTTTAATTTTAACGGTTTTAGGGTTATTTTCAGCTTTAGGTATTTCGTCAATTTCTAAATAGTTTTTTATAGGATCCATCTAGGATACCTCAGATAATGAAGGATCCTGAAATTCTGTATCTTCAGAATCAGATAGTTGGTTTATCTCTGAGATATCAATAGCTGGATAAAGGATACGGAGGATAGGGATTTGGATATCTCCAGGGATATTTTAGGATGAAGCAAGATTGACTAATGCATCTGCTTCAGTTGTTTCTTCCCTAGGTATGTGGTTGATTTGGAAGGTTGTAAGCTTCTGCGCAATATCCTTGACTATCTTAAGGTATTTTGCTAACTTATCACCTTTCACCGCATAGGATCCATTGAAGTGATTGGCAATAAGCTGAGAGTCTACGTATGTTGTGAGTTTTTTTGTTCTTAGGTCTAAGGATAGTTGTAGGCCAGCTATTAGGGCTTCATATTCAGCTTCGTTATTTGTGGCTTGGAATCACAGTTTATGGATTGGGGTATTATGTCCCCCTATGGTGATTTTAATATGATGCCAAGTCCTATACCTTTGACATTCGAGGCCCCATCAGTGAACAAGGTCCATTCTTGGGTATCCTCGCTTAGGTTCTAAACTTCTAGATCTGCTTCTAGTTGAATGTCACTACTAAAATCAGCCACAAAGTTAGCTAAGGCTTGATACTTAATAGTTGTCCTAGGTTCGTATATTAAGTCATAGGTACTTAGTCTTACAGACCATTTATCCATTCTACCAGATAGTTTTGGTTTCCTAATTACGGATTTTATAGAATAATTTGTTTTAACATGTATACTATGTGTTTCAAAATAATGCCTAAGTTTCGTGGAAGCCATGACAAGAGCTAAAATTAATTTTTCTAAATGGGAATACCTGGTCTCTGCGTCTAATAGACTTTTACTTACATAGTAAACTGGATGTTGGGATCCTTCATTATCCTTGACTAGGACTGCGCTGAGAGTTGTTCTGGATACTACGAGATATAGAGATAATGGCTCTCCTTTCTCTGGCTTCATTAGTAGTGGTGGGGTAGCCAGATACTCTTTCAAGGCCTGCAGGGCTTGTTCATGCTCTTTCGTCCACTGGAATCTTTTATTCTTCTTGCAGATATCGTAGAATCCTTTACACTTCTCCGAAGATTTTGAGATAAACGTGTTCAATGCAGCAACTCTTCCCACAAGTCTTTGTACATCCTTTATATTCCCCGGAGACTTTAAGTTCAGGATCACCTTTATTTGTTCTGGGCTTGCTTCGATTCCCCTTTTTGTCACCATATATCCTAAGAACTTCCTAGAATTCACACCAAAGTAACACTTTGTTGGATTAAGCTTCATGTTGTATTAGTCTATTATATCGAAGCACTCCCGAAGATCCTTCAGATGATCTTTGGTTCGTTTCGATTTTATCACCATGTCGTCGATATATACTTCCATAGTGTCCCCCAGTTTATCCTTGAACATCATGTTGACCACTCTTTGATAGGTTGCTCCAGCACTCTTGAGACCAAAGGGCATGGCTAGGTAACAATATATCCCGGTTGGGTCATGAATGCAGTGTCCTCTTGATCTGAGGGTTCCATTTGTATCTGCTAAAAACATGCATAAGCATCCATAAAACTTAGCATATAATGGCATGCTGTGGCATCTACCATTGAGTCGATATGAGGTAATGGGAACGGATCCTTTGGACAAGCTTTATTAAAGTCGGTGAAATCAACACAAACTCTCCATTTCTCATTCTTCTTTTGAACTACTACAACATTAGCAAGCCATATTGGGAATTTCACTTCCCTTATCATTTTGGCTTTCAGGAGTTTCTCAACTTCTTCTTGGACAATGGCATTTCTTTCTTGTGCGAACTTTCTTCTCTTTTGATGAATTGGCTTGTGGTTAGGATCGACACCCAATTTGTACGTTATAACCTCCTAAGATATTCCTGTCTTATCCTCATGTTTCCATGCGAATGTTGACATCCTATCTTTAAGGAATGTTACAAGTTCTTTTTCAATATCCTCTGGGATGTCGACTCCTATTAGAACTTTTTTCTTCGTATCGCTAGGATCCAGTATGGTTTCTTTGACTTCCTTTTCTAAGGATCCTTGAATATCCTTAGAAGGCTTCTTTGATTGCTATGTTGGGGTCACCAGCGGGGTTGGAGCTTCTTTGGTAGCCTTCGCTGACGCCATGTAACAGTCTTTGGCCTCTTGTTGGTCGCTTCTTATTCTTACAACACCCCAGGGAGTGGGAAGTTTTACACATCGATGATAGGTTGACGGCACAACTCTCATATCATGTATCCATGGTCTGCCAAGAATCGTGTTGTAGCTAGATAAGGAATCCATAACACATAATTTATGTATCATGTTCACCCCTTCTATGTAGATCAGTAGCTTGATTTCACCATAGGTGGCTTTAGCTTCGCAGCTGAACCCAATCAGGATTACTGATTTAGTTGTTATCTCCGAATTGGGAATATTCATCCTTCTTAGTGCTTCTAAATGTATGATGTTCACTGAACTTCCTCCATCAATAAGTATCCTGCGAACATAGTGGTTTGCAATATAAAGTGTAATTACCAAACCATCGTGATGAGGTTCCTGGAGGTCAGTCCTATCCTCATCGTTGAAGGTCACCACTGTTTGATCAGTCAAGGTTGACATCCTTGTGGGCTTGGTTCCTCTCTCCAATTTGGTTTCTTTGGCATTCCTTCTGGCAGCTGAGAAAGAGGTACCACATACATCAGACCCTCTACAAATGAAATTAACAATCTTCGCATCTGGGGGAGGTGAAACTGTGCGCTTTGGGGATCGTGGAGATCCTGCTTCTTCTTTCTCCCTAGTAATTATTTCAGATGGCCCTTGCTTAGGAGAGAGGCAATTTCCTTTCTAAGGACGATGCAATCCTAAGTGTTATGCCCAAAGTCTTTGTGGAATGCACACCATTTGGACTTGTCCTTGTTTGGAAACTGCTTATCGTTCGGTTTAGGCCACCTAGCTTTTTCACCTAGATCCTGCATAGCATACATTATTCCAGGAACATCAACAGAAAAACAATAGTCAGTTAATTTAGGATATTCCTCCTCCTCTTCTTCTTCAACAGAGTTGATTCTGTTTGGTTTGAAGAAGGGTTTTGACTTGTATGGTTTAGGTTTCGGGGTCTCTATCTTTCTCTTGGCAGGATCTGTGGAAGTGCCGTCGATCCTCTTCTGGATGTCTCTATCATCCTCCATCCTAATGAACCTCAGAGCCCTATTCCTTATTTCATCCAAGTTTCTGCATGGATGCATGACCAGATCCTCATACAAAGGAGACTATCTAAGAAGTCCCATCTTCAAGGCTTGAACGACGGTGGTCATATCCAAACTAAGGATGTGTAAGCATTCCTGGCTGAACCTGTTAATATGGCCCCTCAGGGATTCTTGGGGACGTTGAACTATTCTGTACAAATAACTTGTTAGTCGTTCAAAACTCCTACTACAGGAGAATTGACTATTAAACAAGTTAATTAAATGGGCAAAAGAAGTGATAGTATAAGGAGGAAGGTTGAGCAGCCATTTCAGGGCTGATCCTGTGAGGGTTGAACCAAATCCTTTGCACAGACAAGCTTCTTTTAGTCTTTTAGGTCTGTGGGAATAGGATTGACTTCTATAAGCTCCCGATATTGTGCCACATGCTCCTTTTGATCAGTAGTGCCATCGTATAACTTCATCTTGGGGGTCTGGAACCTTTTTGGCATCTCTTCATCACAGATAGGTGGTGCGAATCGGGATAACCTGTGCATAGTTGAGGATACTTCAGGGATTGGTTTGACAATTCCTGGTACGCTCGATATCATATCCTGCAGTCTTTTTGGTTCTTTTGCCACTTGAGGAGTCATAAATGTATCTTGAGTAAGATCATAGTATTATTTAGATTGTAAGTATTAGAGCTACCGTAACCATGTATCCTTGGTGGAGGGGGAAGTGAAACTTCAGGATCCTTGAAGGTGTTCGAATAAGCTGATCCTCGGGATACTTCTGGATAAATAGTTCCTCTGGATATTTCAGGATTTGAGCGTTGGGTCTGCATCGGTAGGAAATCTGGATCTTGTCCCCCTGCTGATCCTGAGTATTCAAAGTCTAAGTTTCTGGGAACCAGTGGAGTCTACTCAGGAGCTTTTTCCTTTCCTGTATCGCCTAACTTTTAGAATTGATCCATGAGGAACTTGTTGGTTTCTTCTTGTTGCAACATTTGCTGTTGAACCTGCTGCAAAGTAGACAAAATATCCTCATTAGAAGCAAATAAAGGAGGACGTTATGTTACACTTGATGTCGGAATAGTTTCCGATACCGTTGATGTCCTCTTTGTAGTGGCTGCTGGTCTTCTTGATGAGTACACTGGAAGTTGAGTGGAGCCACTGGATGCTTCTGTGGAGGAGAATACTGGAGTGGACGATGTCCTGATAAGACATTTTTTGTTAAAAATCCTTGAAATGTAGGGGTATGTTGATTTTAATAATGAGAAAACACTTTTTTCCCCACGATGGGCGCCAAATTGTTTCGGTCAAAAATTAAGTAGTCCAAATTTTAGTTATTCCGAATTAGTTTTGCGAGGTTAAGTGTTTAAAATCAAATGAGTAAACGATTATGAAAAAATATCCTTAATTATCCTTAAGTATCCTCAATAATAGGTAACAAAAATGAAATGAAAAGTAAATAACAAGAAGGATTGTTAGCGAGAAAAACCCTTAATCCTTACAGATTGCCGGCATAAAACCGCGGACAAGTGACCCAAGAATCACTTGTCTAGTCAATATTATAAATTGATCAGAGAAGTACAAAATAAAGCAAACCGATGGATGAACTAAGTGAAAATGGCGAAAAATACTAAGTATGGTGCTTGAATGCTAAAAAATAATTAGCTGTAAGTGTTAAGTAATCGAATGTAGGTAGATTGTGGTGTGTGTTTCCTAATTCCATCGGTATCTCTTTTATAGTCAAATGCTATAACGACTATAAACTATAATCCAGAATCATGGGGAAGCGTCCATTCACTTCTCTCTTGACCAAGTCTATCAACATCGTTCCCACGATCCGCTTTCTCAGCTCCTATCCTCGTCATGCTGAGTCATCTCCACATTTCTTATTTCAAAACGTGGGGAAACTACCAACAGGTTAGACTATTCGCTTGAGATATGCTCAGTATCCCTGAGTATCCGTGAATTCACCTGAACATATAATTAGACATTCCTGCATACAAGTCAAATAGTTAATAACGGAGTATAAAAATAATAATTAATATCGTGGAATATTCGTCAAGACACTATACTGAAATATTCTCCAATTTAGTATCTTGAAGTATTCTCAAATATTATTTCTATAAACATAATACATGTAGTTGTTGTGTCGTGTCATATAAAACCAGTTTGTAAATGTGTTTGAAATGCCATTGTGATCGGTAAATAAAACTTAAAACTCACTAGTGTAAAGCTAAACACTTGAGTACGCATGATAAGTTGAGATGTAAGTTAAGGCATCAAAGGTTTGAAGCGGAATAAAGACATCAGTGTAAGCTACGAGTAGTTGACATCTAACTTTGAAGAGCTGTAGATAATCATTTGAATATAATGTATAGACTAACATAACTTGTAAACTTAACTTTATTTTTAATAAATCCATTGTATATCTCTGTGTTTCATGTGTTTTTACGTAAATCATATACGTTAAGGGATTATGGGAAATTGGGAGGCCGCATATACAATCAGAACATGACACGTGTACTATAGGTAGTGGTAGAGACGTTAAACACGTAATAACAAACTGGTTATAAAATCACGGAGCACGATACATAAAACGTATGGGACAACTAAATATACTCACATAAATCACATACCACATGTATAAATCACTGACATGTAGGTAAAACTTATGGACAACCAAAAATACTCACATAAATCACGTACCAAGCGTATAATCACATACCGCGAAATCACGGAGCATGTATATAATTACGGACCACGTTAAAAAAATCTATATGAATACTATACTTGAATTAAAGATAATAAAATTCACTTTTTAATGGTATAATTTAAAAATAAAATAAATATTTAAAGCATATAAAAGCTATTCAATTTACAAAACCGAGTGAAATCCAACGATAATCGATCCATGAGGACATCTTTCGAAAATCCACCAATTAGGGCTCCGTTTGATGACCGCCGGCTCATCCGAGCTCTATAACTAAACCCAAAAGTAGGAGTGTGCAGAAAACCGAATTAACCGATCCATAACCGTTATAACCGATAAAATCGAATCGATAAAACTAAACCGACTGAAAAACCGATGGTTCGATTAACTATTTTTTTAATAACCTAAATTAGCGGGTCCGTTTTGGTTATCCATTTTTCCATAACCGCCATAACCGAACCAAACCGCCTATGATATAATATATATATTATATAGTATATAATTTTCATACGGAATACTATAAGGCACATAAGCCTCAGGCACGCGAACTTGCGAATCATTTGAAATTTTGAATCAATTACCTAAACAAAGGAATCAAGGATTTTAATTGGGCCAAATATTAATAGTTAATAGCTTAATATATAACATCTAGCCGACTGATTCTTCGTTTAAAAAGGCGCTTGTTTGAATTTATGGATAAGATCTTATCGCTTTGTTAATGGTTTGGTTGAACGTTTGTTTAAATTTATGGATATAATTTTGTTAAGTGGTAATTTGATATTAATATTATTAAATGTACAATTTTATATATTTAACGGTTATCCGAATCCATTATAACCGTTATAACTGATTAATATTATTAAATGTACAATTTTATATATTTAAGAATTCACCGAATTACCGAACCATAACCGATCCACTATAACTGTTATAACCGATTAACCGAAACCGCTAAAACCGATTTGTTTAACCGACATATCGATTATGGTTATGGTTTTAGGTTAAAATAAAAGCAAACCGAACCATGCTCATCGCTACCCAAAAGAAATAATATACCTGACTTGTAAATTTTGAAACAAAAGATGAATCGATGATGATGAGAAAGTGAGAAATACCATCAGAATGGCAGGGGTAAGAGAAAATGTTAAAGTTACACATACACCATCCAATCAGAAAGGCTAGCCAATATGTATACTGTATGTACTAGTAGAAAACCCGCGCGATGCGGCGGCAACAACCGTTTATGATGCGATACTCGTATTTTATTAGTATATCAGTCATCTCGTGATATATTGTATAGTTCTTATGTTAGTTTTGTTAGTGACGCTAACAATATAATATGTTTGTCATGAGACTTGTAAATCCCAATTAATGAAATAACACATGAATAAGATAATATCACACCGAATCATAGTAGTTTAAGAAAAAATTTTACAAGTTGATGTATAATAAGTTGATGTATAATAAGCTTCGTAACACATTGCAATTGCCATATTTGAGATCTCATATTTTAGATCAGTTTATAATGCCTTCAACACTTGCAAATTATTATTTTTTTATTTGCACACCAAAAAATCTTAAAACCCAAAATCAAACATCCCATACTTGTGTATCAAACCTTGTATATCTTGATCCTAGATCAAAAACTCGATCTTAAAACTACACATGTGTTGCTGCGAGGTAACTCAAGGGGTTGCTCGCAATGTTAAGCTTAGGGTTCTATATTTTTTACATAAGAGACCATCATATTACAATATACACGGTTGTACTAAAGTTTTGTGCATGGTTTTTATAGTGATTATAAACTATTAACCACGGCTTCTTGAGCATTAGGTGTTGAGCTAATCCAGGTGCCAACGTTTTGTTACACAAATTACATGACCTGCAACAAAAAAATTAAGATGTTAATATATGAAAATATTTGGAGGTAACATTCTAAATATTAACCTACTATTTGAGGGTAACATTCCAAAAAGTTGGAAGTCAGGCACCAATCAACAATCATAAAACCAACTACAAGCAGGCCTAAATTAGTAAATTACCAAAACAATAACAAAAGAATTTATAAGATGTAAATTAAGGTGAGACTCCAATAAAGTTATCTACCTCATGCTCAACAGATTATATAGCAAAGCGCAAAGTTTTTGTTTCCTTTATGGTTGAATCTTTTAACTTCCCACAATACAAAATTTTAGATTTTCTTGATTGAACACAATACCATAAGCAAAATAAACCAGAAACACGATCCAAAACAGATAGAAATATTTCGCGGCAGGGGATGGCGTCAGATAGTGCAAATCAAGACGATAGGAAAACGATAACCCTAGCGCAAATTGTGCACCCCTTTTCACTGGTATTTGAATGAGTGAGAAGCAAAAAAACTTCAAAATTTGTTTGTTAGAGGATCTAAAAGAAGGAAACAAAAAAGATGAAAAAGGCACCACGTAATATAGTATAGAAATAAATACAACCAAACATTACAACTTAAATTTTGTAACCACATAATCCAAAAGATATATGCCATCTTATACGATATATATGTTTAGTATGCAAATGAGCTAATATGCTTATACACTTGATCTTTGAATTGATGCGCTTATGCATTTCAAAAAATGTATTTACAAACAGAAGCAAAATTTGAAATAACCGAAATTGAAGCATGAGAGCATTACAACCTCACCATAAAACCATGGTGCATCTGCCGATTACAGAGTCACCGAGCCTGATAGTAAAACATCTCTGAAGTCAGTGACTAAATCAAAATTACGAACATCTGCCGATTACAAAGAACTAAAGCAAGTCACTTCAAGTCACTTAGTCTCTTCCAAAGAACTAAATCAAAATTACGAACATAAGCTAAATATAAAATAACCTATATACGAAAGTTTTGTTCACAAATTGCTTAATCACATCATTGAAAATGTTTTCATTAGCATATAACCATTTTTAAAGCACATAACTATCAAATAAGAAGAGAAACCTTACAGTTTGAAATAAGAAAGTATAATACCTGAAGCTTGGAAACGATAAACAGAACACGACCGCAAATCTTTACCATAGCGATTAAAATTGTATTGCGGAGACGTAGTCAATTTAAGGGGGTTGGTGATGAGCGGTGGTGTCGGTCAATTCAGGGACGTTGGTGACAATTTGAAACATCAGAGGAAAACTTGCAAGGCAAATAAAAATGAAATCACCAACATTAATAGCTTACGAACTTAATTCAAATAAAGAAAGTAACAAAAATGATCACTGAATCCTTAACTTACACGAAATTAACAATCCATTGCGGTGCAATTGAAGCAGAGGAAGCGGTAAAAAGAGGAAGCAACATACCAATTTCAAAAGAAAACACAAAACCGAAGGGGCTGAATTCAACAATCCATATGCTGTTGAATTGAACTCAGCGAAAGGAATGGAGAAAATCAAGAGCATGCTAATATGTTATCTTCGATGGTCTTCTGGATCGTCGATTTCAGTAGGGTGTCTTCCAAGCTTGCTCAAATGGATCCCACAAATCGTTTTTCTGTCTGAGAGAATGAGAGAGAGAGGGAGTCGTTTTTGGGTTGGGGCTAGGGTTTTGATGAGGGTTCAAATCTGGATTTGAATTTTGAATTTTGAATGCCATTTGAAGTTGAATTTTGTGTTATTCACAGAAGCTGCTTTATGAAGAGAAGCCTGACTTCTGAAGAAGAATTCTTTTTTCATGCTAAGTTTGGTTTTGGGGTTTGCTGATCCAACAAGAAGCCAAAATGCCAACCAGGTCAAGCTTGTAGCAAGATGGCAAGCTTTAAAGGTAGTACCTCGAGCATAAAAATGTGCACCTCTTAAAATTAAGGGATTTGCAATTTTCTCTCTTATATGTATTATATAGGAGTATAGATATTATGCATAAATATCTTGTAGATAATGTATACTAACTTATAAAAATTAAAAGTGTTTAATGTGAGGGAACCTATCAAATCTTTATTTGATTATTTTAATATATTTATGAGTGTGTATGAGTTAAGAAGAGAGAAAAAATTATGAGAAGTGAAATAAAAAATATTAATAAATTAAATAGAGGATGAAAATGAGAAATAAGTTGTAGGATTTTTTGAAAAATAATCAAACTTTTGTTAAAATCATGAGATTTGGTTAAATTATAAAATGAGGATGGAGAATGGGTCGTGAATAATGCTCCACAAAAGTGTTAAATGTTTAACTCTTTGCAAACAAAATATTAGATGATATTGATATTGATGAACTAAATTTGGTTTTCTAAAAAAAATCATAAATGTGATAAAAAATTAATGTATAGTTGTTACCCACAATTAAAGAAAAGCACATTTCCTCGTTTTTCAATTACGAAGAAATTCATATATATATCTCCTGTGGATCATCAACAGATTTATAGGACAAAATCCATTCGCCAATTCCCTAATCAAACAACAATTTGTTTTGATTTCGTTTCGTTGATTGATCCGCCTATTCACTGCCGTGCAGAGAGAGAAACAGAAAATATTCTGGCAGAAATCGAATTGAATACACCCGATAACGAGCCAATTAGCGGGCGATTGATGATGGAATGAAGACGAACTTGAAGAAGTTTGAAGATGGCAAGATCGGAATTAGATCATAGTTATTCAAATAATGGTAGAAGCGGTAGAGGGGTACCCAAATGTTGTTCATACAAAAGAACTACAGTTGTAATTTGTTCCATCAATATTGTTGTCGCCCTTTATGTTTTTCAGAATCTGTACACTTCTCTTTACTCCTACACGTATCAACACTCACACAATGGTAATTGCTTCATTTTTTTGAAGTTTTGATTCAGTGTTAATCATAATCATACTGAATATGCTGTTTGTTAGTATAATTCTTGATTGAGACGGTATCAATGGGCTGCATCCCCAATTCGGTTGAGTGTAAATAACACTTGATTTTTGTGTTGGCTTTCAAAATCGATGAGAGATTTGCTACATGGGTCGTTGGTAATTGTAGCTGTCTTGCAGATTTAGGGGTTCTTGAAAATATCCTTTTGTTTGTACAAACAAATTAGGTCGTATTAACCACGGGGTGTCAGCCCAGTGGCCAGCCTCCCCCCTGCAAACCAGGAGGTCGCGAGTTCGATACTTCTCGGCTCGAAAAATCCTGCTGGGGACTAACCGCCAGGCAGCTATGGGGCTAAGCTAGCTTGGGGAGGGGGATCCCTCCCGCGGTCAGGGGTACCGTGCATTTACCCTTTTTTTTTTAACAAATTAGGTCGTATTGTTTGTTGGTTTTTCGTAGATTGGTTGCTGTATTCACAATTGGGTTTTTTGTACATTGTTCATTATTTACAAAATTTGAGTGTTAGATGAAATGTAGAGGTTGTTTTTTCTGCATTTTGTTAATTATCCAATATCCGCAGCTTTTTAGTGTATGAACTTAGTGTTTTTTTGTAATCGATAAGTAAATTTTACAGTTGATAAGTAAATTTTTCTATATCTGTTTTGATGTACAGCTGTTGCATACACTCCAGACCAGATTAAAAAAATGGAAGAATCAATGCGTATACGAAAGCAATCTGAACCTAGAAAGCTCATTGAAACAGTAAGATTTACCTATTTTTATTTGCTACAAATGACATGTAATAAATGGGTTGATTTAATTTGTGACATTTTTGTTTGTTTTATCGGTTGAAGGTTAAAAAGATTAAACAAAAAATTGATAGAAGTGAAGACATGATTCAATTGCCCCAACCATTGAAACAGAATCTGACGAATGAGATTATAGAACTACTGAGAGAATTGAATGGTGGTTCTAACACAACCTTGCAGCATGGTAAATCTCTTTTCAGTAACTTTTTAATTTGATTATGTTTATGTCAATTTTTATTTTTGGCAATTTTTTTGATCTAGTTAACATATACTCGTTATATGCTTTCATTTTAAGCTTTTAATAAAATTTCTTATATTTTGCCCTGATATTTTGCTAATCCTATAAATGAATTGTTTACCCCAAAGAAGAGGAAAGAAATTGTGGTTAGCTGAATAAATATAATTAATTAGCTGATATTTGAACTGTAATGTAATTTATTGAAAATTTTGAACCGTGATATGTACATGTGCGTCGAGGTCATTCGATATTATTTTGTGGCATAAACTAGGAACAGTCAATTGATTTGGTGATATAACCAAATTATCTAACATAAGGATTTGATAACGTATGTAATCGTCAAAATGTTTTTCCTTAATTATTGCGTTAAGTTAACTGTTTATGTTAGTTAATGTGATTATAAAACAAAACTAACGCAAGCACATGATTAAGAAAATAAATCATTTTTAAGTAAATTGTTATTTGAAGTTATTACTTATTACTACCCTTGAATGAAAATATAACGATCATTTTTCATATTTTTCCTATTTACATTACATTATATCAATTTCATCCTTTTAACCACTATAATGTCTTTTTAGTTAAGGTAACATTTCTAGATAATATATGTATTTTCTCTAAAATAGCAATGATGATAGTATCAGGCATTAAAATTAACCGAAAACCTACTTATTTTTTGCTTACTTACAGTTACATCATCAACATTCAACACATTCTAAAACCTAACAAGAATACATAATCATCAGACAAACCCAACTGTGTCAATTGTAAAGACTATGAATCCAATTTAAAAAATCTTTAATTAAACAAAACTAAAGTTAGGAAAAGCACCATTATTTTATGAGGAAAATGTCACAAAATAGTCATCAAGTTTCAAAAGTGTTCCAATTAGGTCACTCATGCATCTTTTGTCCAAATTGGGTCATTAATAATCCTTGTAAGACATAGGGATTAATTTTAAAAAAAATGTATTAGTAAACTGTATGTCCCACTCCCACTATCATGAAAGTTAATTGGTTTTTAATGTAGACTAACAAAAAATAAAAAGAAAAAGGAAACTGATTATCTGATTTTTGCAACTTAAAATCACGATGGTTAGTTATTAATAATGACTGAAGAAACATATATTGGTGTTGATCATCTTAGTATCAGTTTTGGATGATTAGTTTCATACGGGCAGTAACAAAATCACTTTGTTAAGCTTTCTTTTTACCCCGTATGAGATACTTTAGTTACATTTAAAAAAAATTAATCGTCTTTGGTTCCAAAAACATATCCTTTATTAATTTGTTAAAATAATGAAAAATTATTTACATTTGCACAGAAGCAGTTGAAAGCTGGCGAATGAATAAACTGAAGGAAGCCAAAAGAATCACCCGTAAGAAGGACTCAAATTCATCCATTCTACCATTAGAAGCAGGTCTTAAATATTTTTATAAGCCCTTTGTTTATTATTTTTATGGATGTGTATTTTGAACGTGATTATGTAACTTTGAATAATCAGGATCAGATAATTAATTAACTGAAATATTAAGGGGTGTGTGTAGGAGAGCGTTTGGACGTTTTTTTGCTGTTTGAATTTGAAATAATCATATCATCCGTTTTTTAATAAATTTAAAAGAATTTATATATTGACAAAAAGAAAACATTCTTTTGAAAAAGAGAGACGTCAGTTGTAATCTCTTCAACTATATTTAAAAAATGGAAATTAAATTTTTTTCTTTTTGCCACTGATAATAACTTACTACAGCTAGCATGAAACTGATTATTTAAAAATGGTAATAAATTATTCAGAAGCCAAATCTGTTCATCCAAACATGAAATACCGATTATTGCGACTGCAAGTTGCAATAATCAGATAATTAATTTCAAAACACAAATCCAAGTACTCCTCTTTATTGCACAATTCTTATCAACTTTGAAGTTGAAAAACTATTAATTTGACTTTTAAGAGTCAAACGTGTGACACTTTTACATGTTTATAGGTATGCTTGCAAGAGCATTGGAGTTCAATTGGGCTGAATTATCACATGAAATTGGCCTCTGGATACCAGTTAATGTAATCAACTATGAACATGATGACAAACCGGAGGGTGAAGATGATTTTGGTGACTACATCTTCTATAATTTTCTGTCTCACGAATCAAAATAATATTATCACTTTGACTTTGACTTTAACTTTGACTTTTGACTTATAGATGATAGCATTCTAGCTGGAAGGCGATTACCTCCTGAATGTAATGTTGAACTTCATACTGATTATGGTGGTCATGCAGTCAAATGGGGTCTAACACATCATAAAGAAAGCGCGTATGAATGTTGTCAAGCTTGTTTAAATCAAGCGAAATATGCGAGACCCGATGAAATGAAATGTAATATTTGGGTTTATTGCCCTGCTGAAGACGGATGTCATTCCCCTGATATATACCAACATAAACTTGAAGAATGCTGGCTCAAATATGTAAGTTTTTCATTTTTTTTTTAATTTTAAATGAAATTTTAGGTTTGGAACATGTCGCCTTGGTTTAAAAAGCATGAGGCAGACCCAGACGATATGGTCTAAAACTTATTGCGCGCTTTATTATATAAAAAATTTAGTATTTTTCTCGTAGGTTTACGTATGATCTAATATCAAAGCAACATATACTTATAACCTATATAGCCTATTATACAACACTAAGAGACACAAATGAGTAGCAATTTCTTTTTTGTTTTACCCGTTTGACCTGTTAGAGCTAAAATATTATCCCAGTCAC
Source organism: Stevia rebaudiana (assembly GCA_009936405.2). NCBI lineage: Eukaryota > Viridiplantae > Streptophyta > Magnoliopsida > Asterales > Asteraceae > Stevia > Stevia rebaudiana. The sequence goes on from WOUH02000017.1 coordinate 2,009,379, forward strand.
CCATTCATTAGTTAATGGGTTGATATTGACAAACGTAATTGTGTCTAAATACTCTCCTTTGAAAATTGTAAATACACAGTTTTTTAAAGAAATCAACAAATATTTTCTAAGGAAATAGACTTTTAAGTTTTGATCTCTCATTTGACTTCTGAGTTTTCAAAGAGTAACTTCTTGACTTCAAATGTTTTCAGAAGAAACTGACAATAGAATAGTAAATATTTTGAAGATCTAAAATACTAAAAAAAACCTGTGTTAACGGGTCAAAACTGGTTGGATTGACCCCTTGAATTTAGGTATTTTTTGTTCCTTCATTAAATCTGTTATACGTCATATATAATTATGAAACTATTCTTTGAAATAATGAACCAAGATAAATGTTTTTTAAATATTTTGGAACCAGATCAAATCATTTCATGAATAAAACGCAGCTTTACTGGACAACTGACTTTCTAGTGGGGTTAGTAAAAACCATTGAAAGTTGGATTCAAACATATGAAAATTTAACCTGTGAAATGAGAAGTAGAAGTTTTGAACTTTCGAAAATCTAAAAGATTATGATGAATAAAGCGATAAAAAATCTCAATTATTTCCCATTTTTGTATGCAGGCAGAAGAGCCAAAAGTAAGTTTTAAAGATAGATATTCAGAGAATTACAGAAGAAATCACCCGAATGCACCTTTGGTTGTTCCTTGGGTTTCAGGTGTTATAAGCTCTTGAATGCATTCAGGCAACAAATTTAAGAAGATTAATATAACTAGAATCTTGCATGCTTGCTTCTGTATTCATATATGTATCTGCAATTGTATTTTTACCCATATCTAATGGAGTTTTGGTAACTGTATGCGCATTTACGTGGATGTTTTAAAGTAATTTGTTGATCGCGCTAGTGCTTTTACATGTGAAAACAACTGGCGTTGAAAGGGAAAAGTTATGATAGCCGAGGCAATGCGAAAGGGTGTTGCTTTGTGAGTGTAATTTGAAAGATTTTATGAGTTGAAAACTGTACTTTGTGATGGTTGTTTGTCATGTGGTTTTGGAATTTCAATTTGGTAATTTAGGAAACTTAGTTTCTTTATTTCATTTCATTTTCCATCTACTAATTGCCGTTAGACCAACTTTGGTATTGACTAATGAGTGTGTTATGGATCAAAATCATGCAAAAGGTAAATGAATTGTCCCACCTATGTTGTATAGGCAAGTGATGTAAGGTTTATTGCAAAGTAAACTTCGTTGATCATCTTTAGAAAGCATATATTCCAAAATTGCTGGAATTGACAGGCAATATGCAAGACTTTTTTTGTGGATGTATCAGTTAATAATATATTGATGTAAAATTAGTTGTTGAACGAGTTTAGGAATTTTAATATCTTGGTTTGGTGGAAAGTTAAGGAAGATTAATTCATGATAGCTTTGGAGTATGCTTTTTCTGTTAGTGGACATCTTGTTTTCATATCGAAGGTTCTTCTATGGCCTGAGATCTACCAACCGTCAAAGCTTCTACGGTAGCTGTAGAGTATGTTTTTTCTGTTATTGGTATGGTTACATCATTACGAAGAACAAGACTCACTCATCGAAAGATAGAGATGTATGAAGGATTATCTCGATGCGGCAGAACATATACAAAATACCTCCTCACTTAAAGGCGAAAAGGCATACGAAAGTGAGATATACGAGGACGGGGTCGAAGTGGCAAAAGCAAAGGGAATTAGCAATGAGGAAGAAGACGTGTATTATGATTCTTTAAACAATAGCTTAGGTTTGGCGGATGAAAGCTAAACGTTAAGAAAAGAACACAAAAATGTATCTTTTTTCACTTATTAGGATTTCAGTATTGTTTAGTTAATTAAGGTTTTTTTTTCAAGTTGTATTTATTTCCAAGTTGTATTTTGTTCCAAGAAATGAAAGTTTTTTAAAAAATTTACAACTAAAAAAACAGTTTGGCTCGATCAAACAGATTTAGGGACCGGTCCTAAACCGGTTTGAAACCGAATCAGTTTAGTATGTTCGATCATTTTAGGTGTGGAACCAGTTTGTGACCTGAACTGGTTAGGGAAAACCGGTTTGTACCCTATAACGTAGAAACCAGTCCGGTTTATAAGTTGAACCAGTTCACTGATTTAGCAAAAAAACCGGTTTAGCAAAATAAAACGAGTTTGTACACCTCTACGGCTCTACCTTTCGTTTAGGCTCTTGCGGAGTTGCGGGCTTTCTTGTGGTTTTGTTAGGCCTGCTCATAAGCCCACTTGCATCAATGTTCTTGCCCGTAAAAAAATACAGCACTAGTCGATCACGAACTCATTGCTTTCAGATCTTTCAATCTCTTCGGATTTGCAGGCGACGAGAACGATGACGATGTTTCACTTCTTCAACTGTGCAATCTTAACGTTTGGCCCTCACGCCGTCTATTATTCCGCCACTCCTCTGTTAGTCTCCGTTTGTTCTTCAGCAATTGACCTATAACTCTATTATTGACGAAGATTAGATTTATTTTGTGTTCGTTTTAGATTTTATAGATCAGTTAAACAACTGTGATTGCTGAGAATCTGGTATTGTTTGTAGATTTTGCTAATCAGTTGTACTGATAATAACGAAATTTGGTTATTATTAGCTAGGAAAACCATGTTCTTAAGTGTTTTCTTTTTAATTGCAGATCAGAGTATGATACACTTGGCACTTCTGTGAAAACTGCTGTTGTCTATCTAGTTACAGCTTTAGTGAAGGCATGATTTGCTGTTTTTAATTTCATTAATTTGTTATTCTGAATTTTTGGTTATACATTTGTGTAAGTGTAAAGTGTTTGCTTCAAGAATTATCTTTTCACGGCTTATGTTGTCTATTTTGATTATTTGACAGCTTGTTTGCTTAGCTACGTTTCTCAAGGTGTCTGAAAGTGATATCTTTGATCCCTCTCAGGTAACATTTAATATTCTGTGTTCTTGTGATTTAGCAATGGTGTTAATCTATCACTCCATGACCATGTGTTATTGTATTAAATTAATATATTAAAAGTTTTCTCAACTAGTGTCCGCTAATTCCAATCTTTAGCAACTAATTTGATTGATTAGTTTATGGTGCAAAATAAGTTTGTTTGTGTTGGGGTAATCACAACACAAACAAATAGTAAAAAAGAATTGACACAAAGATAAAATGTGGTTTGGGAAAGTGATTGAGCTCATTCCGTCTTTGGAACTGGCTCGTCAAACCCTAACAGGAAAACCCTAACCTTAAATCTAAATTCTAAGCTCTAAGCGATAAAAGCAAAACCCTAAATGCTAAACCATAAAGCTAAACCTTAAACTTCAAACCGTAAAAGCTAAACCCTAAACCTGAACCTAAATATATATATGTTAAGAGTTCGACAGGCCGGTTCCAGTGACACCGGAATGAGCTCAATTGGAGTTCGTATGAGCTAGTTCCCCAGCTTTTTTTGGGTTCTCAAATGAACTTTTCTCTCTATTTTTATAATGATAAATAAACTTAGGGAAAAAGAAAACTTAAGTTATTAGCCAACATGCCTAATTTAAACTAGTAGGGTTAGGGCCAACTAAAGCCTCCAAAAAACCCAACAGTTTGCTCTTATGGGTGTCTTTTACACTATACTGCTTAAAGCACATCGTTTCTAATCTCATATGTTTCTTTCTTTATGATTAGGAATTGTTGAAAGCTCTAATTGGTTTTATAGATGTTGCGGGGCTTTACTTTGCTCTGACTCAATTAACTCACAGAAACATCTCTCAAAATCATAAATTCCAGGCGGTTGGACTTGGTGAGTGACTAATAACTTAACTCCTAACTTTACTTGTAAAATTGATTTTTAGTTTTCATAAGTATTCTTTTATAATCATTAATATATGCACATGCTTGCAGGGTGGGCGTTTGCTGATTCTGTTTTGCATAGGTTGGCACCACTTTGGGTGGGTGCTAGAGGGCTTGAATTTACTTGGGACTATATTCTGCAAGGCCTTGAAGCAAATGCAAATCTGGTATGTTGACTTTTTTTTTTTTTAATTTAAGCTGGATTATAATCAGTAATTAATGTTAAATAACTATTTTAATTTAACTACAACATCTAAGGCTATCTGAAATTGCCAATTCATTAATTCCTCAAATAATCATAATTTGTCAAAGACTCCATTATCTTATGATTGCATCTTCATTTATTAAATTGTAATATGTCAAACACTCCATTTTCTTGTTCTCTATCGACTGTTACATTACAGCTTACTATTGGATCCTAATTAAACTGTTACATACAAAATTCTAAAAAGATTTGATGATTCCACCTTCAAATAGCAAATGCACAAAAAGCACTATTAATGAAAGTGAAACCTAAAGCATTTTCAAAAGATACATGCAAACCCTCTTGTAGGTGGAAGAATTCGTTGGGTTTTCTTAAAGATTTACAACCTGCTGAACAGAACGAATCCTTCACTTTTTCAATCTAATTTTTTTTTCTAAATACAAAAAATTTATATAAATGTATGTGTATTTGTTTATCCATTAATTATTTTTAAAAAGTGAACAAATTTCATTTATATATATATAGTGTTAAGATCAAATAGGAAGGCTCCTTATTGTAGGAAGAGTAGGAAGGATTTTAAAATTCTCATAACCGACTCAAACGAACTCCGATTGAACTCATTTCAACGGCGTTAGAACCGTCTCGTTGAACCCTTTCATGTTAGCTTTTAGGGTTTAGCTTTTAAGGTTTAGTTTTTTCTTTTAAGTGGGGGTGGTGGGTTTCGGTTTTTGGAAGGTGGGGGTG
>WOUH02000017.1:2014243-2028496 GCA_009936405.2 Stevia rebaudiana
TCTAAGAGATCTCTATTGAGTTGCAAATGTTGAAATTTGGTGATCATCCAATCTTATCAATTCATATTTCATAACAATACCATATTTAAACATAAGTTTTTATAATACGAAATTGAAGATATTTAATTGATTATAAGCAATATACCTTTTTTGTAGATTAACAAACAAAATATGCTTACCATAATTTAAGTTTTTAATAATAGAAAATGAAAGATATTAAATAAATTTGAAACAATGTAATTTTGGTAGATTGTTTACAAAATATGGCTACCTTATTTATAGGAAATTATAAATAAGGTAAGTGCCACATAAGTGCCACACAGACCAAATGGTTTAAAAACGCGTCATGTGGCACTGAAACCTTGCTTTATTATAATATATAGATAGTATACTACAACTTACGATGCACATTTTACATTTTTTTTTTAAAAAAAATAGCAAAAAAAATAGCATCATTATACTAGTTTAAAAGACGATAAAATTTATGATTTAATGGTGCAAACCGTTTTGAAAAAATAATGATGCATGAACAAATGAGAAAATGTTTGAAGTTCACTTAAGTATGCTTTTTTTATCTCTCGCATAAAAAGTGGTTCACTCATAAACCACCCCATGATATCTCTATATTTATAAGCTTTTACACTTGGTAAAAATCAAAGAGTCATGAATAGTTTTCACAAACATTATATGTTTTTTTATCAATTGCATGATTAGGCTTAAACATGTAAGTAGCCAATGATTCACAAATTTATATCATTAGAGGATACGATTAACAAATTAGTATTATAGAAAGATCATGTCATATATACTGTATACATATCTTGATTCTTGAACTCCATTAAAATGATTAAATGATCGCAAGTGAATTCATAAGTGACTTCATAACACAACATGAGTAACAAAAGATGCAAAACATAAAAAACAACTATAGTGTTCCGATAACTTATGGTGCAAGCATGGTGGCATTGTGGCAATGTTGATACAATTGATACTTTAAGTAGCATCAAGAATGCTAAATTGCTAACGTTGATTGTTTTCTTCAATCATCATATTTGTAATACTTGAAGATGATTCCCATTCATTACCGCCACTAATTAATGGGACGTCGTAAAGATCAGACTGCTCAACTTCTAAGACAACTTTTAGTCTCATTATAACCTATATGTTGTGGATGGGTGGTGAACTTTCTCATGCGCCCTAGCTCCATTGCTACCTCTCTCATTGTAGGTCTATCTTTGCCTACGAAACTAAGACATCGTTTTACCAGATCGCCTACTGCTTGTATTTGTTCAAGAGTCCCTTCACGCAAAATTCTAGGTTCAAGAATTTCAAATAAGCGGTTTTCTTTAATTGAATTAACAAAATATGTAGCTAGATTCTTTTCTTTATTGGTTCTATCACCACCAATGGCTTTTTTTCGGGTCATGAGTTCTGCAAGGACTACTCCAAAGGCCAAAGCTATACACATCACTTTTATTGGTCAGTTGGCTTGAATTGAAGTATTCTGGATCCAAATACCCAAGTGTACCTTGAATAAAAGTAGTTACCTGGCCGGTTGTGATCTAATGGAACTAACCTTGATGCACCAAAATCTAAAAATTTCGTTGTATAGTTCTCATCTAGTAGTATGTTCATAGATTTGACATCTCTGTGTATGATTGGCATACTAGTTTCTGAATGAAGGTACCCAAGTGCACTTGCAGCTTCGGATGCTACTCTTAATCGATTTTCCCATGATAACCAACTCATTCCACCCAATTTATGATGAATGTGATAGAAAAGAGTGTTATTAGAGATGAATTCATAAACGAGTACAGGAACTTCCTCTTCCAAACAACAACCCAAAAGCTTTACCACATTTCGATGAATGATTTGCGTAAGGATCACGACTTCATTGATGAATTCCTCTGCTTGCATCACATCCACTATTTTAGATTTCTTTATTGCAACCACACTTTTATCCGGCAAAACTCCGTTGTACACTACACCATGCGCACCTCTACCAATAATATATTCTCTCTTCAGAATAGTTGTCAGTGGCTTTTTTAAGTTGATCGGTGCTAAACAAAGTCATTACCGTACTAGATCCTTGTGATTTGATTTTTTGTTTCAACAAGGCACCCCCGTTTTGCTCAAACAACTTTTCTCGCAGCCTTATTAGCTTCCTCCTCCTTATACCAAAGTACATCACCACTATTCCAGATAATAATGCAAACAAGCCAAATGCCATTGCTATGTACGTGCAAAACATGAACAAAGATAGTAATCAATGGTTATTATATATTTTAAACATGTTGAACATAGCAATCATCACGGTTCAGTTGGAGGAAGAATTACCAATTGAGAATATAAATGGAAATCTTGAATTCTTTGCAGCCACGGGTTGACAACCATTTGTTATGTTTGCATTACCAACGTAACCTGACTCACAAGTACAGTTGTAACTCCCGATGGTATTAGTGCAAACACCATGACATGGGTAGGTTCGTCTATCGTTGCACTCGTTGATGTCTAACAAGAAAACGAAAATTAAGCCGGCTATGTACTTCAAAAAAACACATATATAAGTCAACAAAAGCAACATATCAAAACTGTACGTAATTATCATCCCTCGTCAACTAATTTACGAATTTAGTTATGTTTTGATGCTGGTTTTCTTTTCACCTTAAATTCTTATCTTACTAAATGATGTTTTTGATCTGTTTTTTTTTTTTTTTCCAAAACTTGTTATATATCAGTTATTTTCTGTTTTACAACATTTTTTTAGCTATACTCAAATTCAACACCTAGTCTTCAAGCGTCTTTCGCCATTTTGGCTTCAACCATCAAGCAACCACTGGTCGTCGCCATTAACAAATTTTACACTCACCATTGAAAATCTAGCATTGGCCGGAGTTCTTTCTTCTTCCCATGTCTATTTCGAACCCTGATATGCATTTGATCCAGAAATTTATTGGATCTTAAATTGATTATTGTATTGGAATGGAGTTTTAAATAACTAGTATATGCATTGAGGCTGCTTGTTTTTCGAAAAAAGTTATATAAAAACGTAGGAAGAAATAAGCATGCCACAACTTCAAGACAATGAATTCGAGCATAAAAGTAGTGAGAAAAACATAATATTTAAAATAAATTAAAAAGAATAAGGAAACAGAGACAAAAAGTAGATAAACCATTAGTTTAAGATGATTTTACATACGTAACATGTTGCTTACATGTGTAGCATATATGCATTTTACTAAAAAAAAATGTTCGTTTTTAATAAAAAGTTAGTTTAAAAAGAAATACTTGACGATTTTTTTACTTTTTGTCACCAAATTTTATAAAATTAGATGTAGAGTTAAAAAAAACATAATTTTTCATGTAAATACAAGTTTCTAAAGTTTTTTGAGTTAAAGCGGCTTCCATGGTTATACATTCCCTATATATATATGCCAGGGAATTTATAATAACTCAGTGTAATTACGTTAACACACGACAACCCTTCAATATCAATCCAAATTTTATTTTTATTTTTCAATTGTCATTACTACACTTGTATAATACTTACATATATGTATATTGTTTGAGTACATGTATGAAACTTGTTAAGTTATATTAGTAACTTCGTGAACTCCATATGTTTTATTTTATTTTTTCTACAAAATATATAACAATATAATTAAAAGTAATGAAAACAATTAGAAAATATTGTTTGGCTGGAGTAGTATAGAGGATAGTAAGTAAAACGGATAAAACCCGCCCGGAAAACCCCAAACTAAAACGACTCGGCGCATGAAAGAAAAAGGCGGGAAAGCTATAACAAACTAATGACACGTGGCAGAAATTCAGAGACCTTCAGAAAGCAACACGCATCCGGGCCATTGGTAGTGCACATGCCTTCTTCACTAATGGGCCCCACTCTAACTAACTATAAATAGTCAACTCACTTGTAGAGAAAGTTATGCGTAATCCAATAGAATTCTCTGAGAAGAGCAAACACTTGTAATTCGGATTTTGATTGTATTGTGATATCATCTTGATTGAAATAGAAAGCCTTGATCATCAATAGATTAGTTTTCTGTTTCTTCATTAGTCAACATAATCAATGAAAGAGAGCACACATGTAGATTATTAATATTACATCGGAGGAGAGTCATCTTTACAAAAAAAATAATATTTTTATAGGGTCTGTCTTAACTCGAATCCATCTTGACCGGTTCCTAGATAAAAGATATTAAAACAAAATAATTGATAGTTAAAATCTATCTTCTATACTAATAAATAAAAGTTTTTATAGAAAACTTGTCATCTTTTGATGACTCATCAACATAGTTTTTCCGCCTAAACAATTTACCTTATTTTAAGCAGCTAAATTAATAGTTTTGTTAATTTACGCAATTAAAAATAAGCTATTTTAGTTTTACCAAAAGAATTTTTGACTAAAAATTTTGTTTAACATATATTAAAATTGTTAAATAATATTTGAGTTGTACATACCGAAAACGATTTTATACACCATCTATATCAAATAAATAAAAACTTTTTTAGTGCTACGCTAACAATTTATGAGTCCGAGAACTTTTTTTTCTCATTTTCTTATTTCACATTTTCATGTTGTATTCTTTTTCATGTAACATTAAATGTTTTGTTATTCAAAATTTTTTATTTCTCATTTCAACATTTATTATTTAATTATTTTTTTATTGTAATACACAAGATTTAACCTAATAGTAAATAAAAGGAAAAAAAAAAGAATATATGAGTATGGTTGGTGAATGAGATCTCAAAGTTTTGAAAATTGGTTATAAACTTATGAAATAATGTTCTTTAGTTACGTTATTAGATTTATAAGGTTAAAGAGAATTATAAATTGAAACTAGTGCTCTAAATAAACCGAACGAGCTCTTATTCATGTTCATTTGTTAAGCATTCAACTTGTTCACGGACAGTTTACGAACGCTAACCGAACGAAATTTCTTGTTCGTGTTCGTTCATTAAGGATTATATGTGTTCACGAACGCTAACGAACATATACTATTTTAAAAAATAATAAATAAAAATTTTAATCTCAAACATATAAGATATTAATCACCTTTTATATAAATATAGTTAAACACTTTATAAAAATCATAAACATAAAATTTTTTGGTCTACTTAAGATTACAAATAAACATAAAAAGTTAAGACAATAAACTAAACTTTAAAAAATTAAACGATATAAACACATTTAATGAATAACAAAAACATACGAACATAAATGAACATCTTGCCGAACGTAAACGAACACTTTACTGAACGAACGTGAGAACTAAACTAACGAAATTACTTGTTCATGTTCGTTTATTTATTCAACGAAAGAAACAAACAAACTTTCCGTTGAATGATTCAGAAACCATTTTCGTTAAAGTGTTAAACGTTGAGTTCATTTTCGGCAAAACTCTAAAATATGGCAAAACTTTAACATATTACAGATCACAACAAAATCACAAATACATTCCTGCATATCAATCCAATTGCGATTTTCTCACAAATCCGCAGAGCCATGGGGAAATTGTTGATGATGAGATCTCTCTATCGTTCTGTCTCACGAAGATCTGTAGGTTTTATCGCCCCTGCCGCTGTAACCAGCAACCACCAAAACCTCCGCCGTGAAATCCACCACTTTCACTATTCGCCGTCGTCGATGCTTTCTGGTAATATGTTTTTCCATCGTTCTTCTTGTTATTTCATACATCTATCCTTCAAAAGCTCAAAGATTAACGTTGATCTGTGTAATTTGTATTTCATCGTGATATCATTTGATTTTTAGGGCTAATAATTCTTTTTTAGGATTTTTAATACTTTTGATGAGAAATAAACTCTGTTTAAGCTTAATTAGAAGTAGATTGTTGATGTTTAAATAACAAACCAACCATATCTTTGATCGTGATATTAGATGCAAGCTTAACAAATCCTGCTTAATCTGCATATCTCATGTCAGTTTAGTATGCTAGTAATTGGCTTCAAAGATGAACAATCTCTAAACAAATGACATTAAAGACTCTGATTGGTTCATATATAATTTATGTTATTGCTGTTTTTGTTCTTCCAATATCCAAGCAAATCATTACCTATAGTAGACTCTATTTTACTAAAATGTAGCTAGGTTTTGATGATTCATAAAGTATGTAATCAGTGTCACTTTTAATGAAGTTTCTGATGTGGAAACTGATAATCTTGATATCTAGTAGACGGTCGTTCGCCTTTTGCAATGGGAATCGGAAGCACGCGTTGTTTCAGTGACGGGTTAACACACTTACCCGACATAAAAGATGGTGATATTAAGCATGCTTTTAAGGAGCTTATGGCTGTAAACTGGGATGAATTACCCGAAACTGTCGTCAATAAAACCAAACGCGCGTTATCTAAAACCACCGATGACAAAGCGAGTCAAGAGGCGTTAACCAACCTTTTACGCGCTGCAGAAGCGGTTGAAGAGTTCAGTGGGTTTCTTGTGACTTTGAAAATGGAAATTGATGACAGTGTTGGAATGAGTGGCGAGGTGATGTTTAATGATTGTATGTGAATTTTTTTTAATTTTTTTTGCATTTTTTTGGTGTTATGTAAATGGTGGTTAAACTATGTTGCAGAATGTTAAACCTTTATCGAGTGATGTTGCTAACGCGTTAAGTGTCGCGTTTGGACGCTACTACGCGTACTTGGACTCTTTTGGACCAGATGAGGGGTATTTAAGGAAAAAGGTTGAGAATGAGTTGGGGATGAAACTCATACATTTGAAAATGAGATGCAGTGGTCTAAGTGGTGATTGGGGGAAGGTATACTCTCTCTCTCACACACATTTTTTAAATGATGTGGTTCTTTTAAATAAATTGTGATGGATCTTTTTTCCTTAGTTTAAGAGTAAAGCGTCATTTTGATCCCTGGTTATATACTTATTGCGAAAGTTGCCACTTTGATCCCCGTGTCATGAATCTGGTCATTTGGGTCCCTGGATTTGTTAATTGTTGTCAATATAGGCCCTTCGCCAGACAGCGTCTCCTTTTTCCAAGGGACTAGATTGACAACTATTTAAAAATCCAGGGGCCCAAATGGCAAGATGCATAACGCGAAGGGACTAAATTGACAACAATTAACAAATCCAGGGACCCAAATGGCAAGATTCATAATGCGTAGGGACTAGATTGACAACAATTAACAAATACAGGGACCCAAATGTCGAGATTCGTAATGCGGGTGTCAAAGTGGCAACTTTCGAACCATAGACCAAAATGACACTTTACTCTTGTTTAAAGATTATGTCTTGTAGACAACTCTGAAGTCGTTTTTCATTGTATATATCTTCGTGTTTTTTTTTTTTGAGAAAATCTGCACTTTCATAATTGAAAATTAGATGTGGCAGTTGATTTGGGTTTTGGTGATCTCTAACGGGTCAAAAATATAACTTAATGCGTATGACCTCCTAAATAATTTTATTTTGAAAATTAATTGTAATAATATAGTTGTTGTAGTCTTTTTTAAGTCATTAGTTATATATAAAAAAAACAGAAAATAAAAAAGATAAAAACAAACTTTTGTGGGTTAACTGAATTTAATGGTTCAACACTATGTTGTTTTGTAATTGCAGGTAACTGTTCTTGGAACATCTGGACTTTCTGGTTCATTTATAGAGCATAGAGCATAAATCTGAGAGATGCATGCATAATGGCGTCGTTGTTGTCTTCAGAAACTATGTTGTTTTAAATTTTGTTTTTTATTTATTGATGTTTCAGTTTCTTTTTAACCAACTAGTTTGGTTTGATTCCGGTTTCTGCTCTTCAGTTGAATAATAATAACAGAAGAAACATCATGCTTTGATCATGTTTTTAGAATAAATAATTAAAAATTGATTCGTTAAAGATTATTGTACTAAATACATAGCTACAAATAAAAAAAAATAACTGTGTTTAAAATAACTTTCTTTTTATTTTTAGTTAATTTGGAGTTCAAATAACTGAACATGACTAGTTTTTGTAGTATCAAAGCTTATTAACTAGATAATCAGTTTTTAGCACTTTTCTCACAATAGTCATACCAAGATTTTGACATAAGATCATTTGGTACCTAGTAGGCGAGTATTGGTAGAGGTGCATAAAACACCGGTTAACCTAGTTAGTGGTTTGAAACCAGTTTGGAACCTGTTTGTACGGTTGGTTTGGGTGGTTTGAATTAACCAACGGGTTGTAATTGGTTTGGAGTTTTGGCGGATGAACCGATTAAAGCAAAACCGGTTTTTGTCAACCGGTTTTTGAGATCGGTTTTTTTGGTTAACCGGTCCATTAATAAAAATAAAAATTATAATACCGGTTAACTGGTTCCGATCCAACTACATTCGGCCTCATCAGTTCGGGTTCATAGGTTCCTGAAACTGGTTCAAAACTGGTTCCATTCTAGGAAAAACCGGTTTGGGGTTTGAGGCAAAGCAACCAGTTCCGTTTTACAGAAACTGGTTTGTGCATGTCTAAGTACCGGTCCGGTACCTACTTTTCAACAAATTCGGTACCGATACATTCCCAGTATGAGACGGTACCAGTACTGAGTACCGGTACCATACCGATAGCTTCAGTATGTGTACCCACTTTTCTAGAATTTTGGTAAAGAACTTTCGATACCAGTAGAGTACCGATCTCATCCCTACGTCTAATAGTCTTAAATTTACACATACTTTTAAAAAAGTATTATTAATTAGTATAATGTATGAAACTTATTTATAACAGAATCAACTTCTTGCTGTTGCTGATAAAATTATGAAAAAATTCAGGTGTCAATGTTTCAAAAATAAATCGAATCAAACGACTAAACAAAAACTGTTAGTGCTACTCGGTTACAAAAGAAGGTTTTACCAGTGGTTTTACATGAAAAATATAAAAGTGGTAAATATGAAAGTAAATTAAACTGCAGATAATAACTAATATTTTACAATAAAAACACATTTAAAAACTGCGTTACACGACTTTCTCAACCAAATCAAACCTCAAAAGAAACTTAGTATGATTACAATCCAACATTTCACTCAAACTGCAACAAACATTCTTCTGTTTCAAAAGCTTTTCTCGTCTCTCGACTCGTTTCTTCAAACCGTACTGAAAAAACTCAGGATAATCAGCAACCTCCTCGATTCCCCGACCCATTACCTCTACCAAAAACCTAATCCTCGGTTCCAACGAGTTCTTAACACTTTTAATCAAAATAGGCGGATAACGCGCCACTATACTCGCTATTTGTTGAGAATCAAACCCGCGGTTTTTCAAATAATCAAGATTCGGTTTCAAGCTTTTCTCAACATCTCTACACAAAACTTCAGGGAAATTAATTGCTACATGTTGAAGATCTAATTTTGTTATACCTAAAGAAAGCAAGAACTCGGTTGTCATACGTAACCTTTTTTCAACATTATAACCCATAATCGACGGGTTTTTAACAAAGACTTTACCGATTTGCCCTTCTTTGGTCAACCCAATACTAGCAAGAAAGTCAACTACCCCTGAAAGCTTCGAGTCAATACTGTAGCTTATGATTCGTGGGTTATGAAGAAGCATTTTACCGAGTTGACTCCCTGACACACCGAGTGACTCGAAGAAACCCAAAAGCGGGCAAAGTTTTTCTTCAACACTGTGTGTTAATATGTGTGGAAATTTTGTTATTGCAGAAGCAACTTCATGCGGTTTTGAACCTAATGTCGATAAACATTGTACCATTGGGATTAATTTTTCGTTCAAATCAAGAGTCATGATTCTTGGACATTTTGTCACGATTGTTGGAAGTTTTCGTTCATGAATGCCTATTTTTTTTAAGTAATCCCAGTTTTCGGATAAATTTTCTTTTTTAACACCTTCGAGTCGCTTGCATTTCTTGAAAATTTCATTAATATTTTTGTCGTCGAAACCTTTATGTTTGAAGAACCATAATGTGTTGTTGTGTGTGTTACTGATGTCCATATGTCCTGAAAATGGCAAAAATCTCCCAATTTAACACACTTCTAAATAAACTTGAATATATCATCACCAAATGGCAAACTAAATGGGAAAATCTCCCAATTTTGTCACAATGTCTGATCACTCAAGAGCAAAGTTTACTAATAAAAAACATTTGGCTTCAAATGAGTTTCAAAAATGGCTGAAAAACCATCCAATTTCAGACCCAATATAAAATATTAATCTACATTCACAAAACTTACAGAAACAATTGAGTGAAGAGAGGCAAATAAAAATTACCGGAGTTGATAAAACGGCCGGAAATGGATGTTTCTGGAAGCCGGAACTGAGAAAGCCGATGATTTAATGTGTTTATCCTCTGCAAAGAATTTGAGTTTCAAATTTTAGGTTTCAAAAGAATAAATTTTACCAAAATTTGGTATATTAGCTAGTTGAAATAGAGTTACCAGTGCGAAATGAAGGATATAGAAGCGGAGGATGGACTGAGTCGCCGGAGGTGGAAGCAACCGCCGCCGGTAACGAGATATGCGTGAACTGATAAGGTGGGTTTCATGAAACTTGATGTGCGGTCTTATATGATGCGGTGATAATTCAGAAGACCACCGTATTACTGATTATTGTTAAAACAAAATTAGCAATTAGACAAGATTTAAACTCATAATCTTTTGATTGCATTTTTTTTTAACGACGTTTTTTTTTCTCACGTCTATCCCTTACTTTCGCGGCATGTAAGGAAGGTCGACTACTCGACCTCCGTGAGAATCCACGACCACACCAGATGCATAGGAACTCCGTGTAATGGGTAAACCTTCGCCCCACATGGCCCCATCAGAATCGAACCCGGGTTAAATCCGGATTCGATTCATCACCTGATGTCCTTCAAACCGCCCCGAACGGTATACGATGACCTCCACATTGGAAGGTAGGAGCCCAAACCATTGGGCTAAGTTTTCAGGACTTTTGATTACATACTAGACCCCAATCCCACAAACTGATTATTGTGAAGTAAACACCCTAGTGCAGTGCCATTTTAAATGAGCTCAACATGACTATCAAATATGAACTAATGTGATTATAAGATTAAACGCTCGGATCATTTCTAGCCGGTGATGTTTTCAACCCAGTATGTTATTTGTAACGAGCGAAAAGTTGTGTACACTAGAAGTAATTACATGTTTATTTGTTTATTGATTGGAAGTTAGGAGTCAATCCTCTAAGACGTAATAAAAAACAACAGCATCTTCCAACTAAGTGAGATTGATACAGTGATATATCTCTTTATTTGAATTTTAGTTTATCTCTATTTATTTATTTAAATTTTCGTCTTTATCTAGTTTAGAATTGTTTCTATTTAAATACTTGTACTCAAGTTGAATATTTAGTTGAATTGATCTGAGTTTTATTAAGAGAAGTTTGAGTTCTTTGTTAATCTTTGATTTATCAATTGTTTTTAAGCCATTTGGTTGCGTAATCTGCATCATTTGGTATCAGAGCTTTGGTTTTCAAATGGCTCGACGTGGAAGTGAAGATCCTCTTGTTTGTCGATTCGCCGACCGAGGCAACAAAAGAGCAATTCACGGACCGCGTGCTCGTGGTAAAGATCAATTTTCTACTCATAGAATTGCCGCCCGAGGCAGTGATAGAGTTGATCCCGACCCTTGGGAGTTTGAGATCAAACGACTCCAGCGACAAGTCCGAGACCTCGAGTTACAACACGAGATTCGGCGACCGGGTCCAAGATCTTGAGGCATCGTTGACATGAAAGGAAACACAACTGGAAGCACCCGTCGGAGACGAGTTAACTGGGGATGAGGAGTATCCTTCTAATGGCAACTTTATTTATGATTCTTTACGAGGATGAGGAATTGTATTCTTGGATAACTGGTGGTGTGAATGAAAGCTTTGAAAAACATGTGCCATCTACCATTTCTTCAAGTATGTTTGATTCGTTTTATAAAAAAAAATCACGAGGCTCATACGGTGGTTGATGGTGGCTCCGTAGGAATGAATCATGTGACTTGTGTTGAAGCGGCGTTTGAAGGATCTTACTTTGGTTCAATTAAGGATGAGGTTGCCAATCGGATGTCTTCGGTGTTTACCGTAAATAATGCTCGGGATCAGGGCCGGTCCTGAGAATTTAAGTGCCCGGGACAAGACGGAAAAAAAATGCCCTATGTCCAAACGAATTAATAATTATATAAACTTATTTTTTTAAAACGAGGATTAAAGTTATGACAATAAACATAGCAACTTTGAATAATCAAACAACGTTCCTATCTTCGTTGATAACATGCAGTTAAACTATCATAAGATTGAAAGATCGAAACAATCTAGTTGTATTTTAAAAGAATCCTCAAAACTTTTTATTTTTCACAAAATCTTATAAACCTATCCCACATACCCCCTTATAAAACTTGTAAAATAATTTATTTTATAAATCAACAAAAACCACAAGGCTTTTTCAAATTTTTTACGTATTTTAATTTATTTTAAACTAATTAGGTATATTAAAATACTCAAAATATGTAAACTATTTTTCTGAAAATTTGTGAAAAATTAACAGCATAAATATGTTTTTTCAGGTATTTTGTATATTTTTTTGGATTTTTATTTTGGAATTTATTATTAAAAGATGAATTAAAATAACTATGAGGATGATTCATCAAAATGTAAAAAAGAATTACATGGGATGGGCCTTGAACTTGTTACCTCTTATTTTGTATGAAATTGCTTAACCACTATGTTGCAGAATGGTTTTTTCATTGTAATTAGAAAGAAATAGTTATAATGTTTTTTTTTTTTAATTTTGGGCCCCTCAAAATATTAGGCTCAGGGCGACGGCCCACTTCGCCCACCCTATGGGCCGGCCCTCCTCAGGATATGGAACCGAGAACCAAGGCATCAAACTTTAGAGATTATTTGATTTTTTCTACGATAACATTGAGGCCTATCCATTTAAATATTGAAATGAAAAGCTTGAATGTTGACCGAATCGTGGAATATCAAGAAGATGTGGGAGTTATGTATTCAAGAAAGCTTATGGATAATTATAATAACTAGGAGAGGTACGCCAGTAAAATATCTATCCTACACTTTTACATCAATGTTTGTCCTACATAATCTATAGTTACTCGTGTAATGTTTTTACAAAAGATAGCATATATAGTGGATTTACCTTGTCTAACAAAAGGGCCTATACAACACATCGAGAGTTGGGTCTGTACATTAATGGTTTTACAAAAAGGCGTCTACATAATACATATATTGGAGCCTAACTGGGATCCTAGTTGTTGAACCTTTTCCTTCTTCTTTCCATCGGCTTCTGTGGTTCAAAGTTTTAATGTGTTAGTGAAATTGTGTATGGTAACATCTGACAAGAAAGAGCAGGTAGTATAAAGGTAAAATTTGGTTACCAACACATCGGTAGTAGGTGTCTTAATGCAGCACTATTGTACATGAGAATAATTCTGAAACGTAGACAATGGTTATAAGTTTTTATGTACATGACCGAAGAAAACTAAATAGCTAAATTTCTTTAGGAAAATAGCTAGCACGATTGTACATGGGAATAACTCTTAACCCAGTCGGTTTAGTAACATATGAACATCTATTTTGATTGGGCTAAATCGTGATATACGCCTCATATATTAGTCATCTGAGACTAAACATGGGTAAATTCTACCTTAAAAAAGTAAACCTTGAAAGAGAGATACTAACCATGTTGTAACTTCAAAGGAAACAATGGCATAATTTTCCCTGCAAAGCATTAATTATATAAAAGCATATTTCTTTGGCTATATAAGATTATAAACTGCCATTTAATTAGGAATATTTTAATTTGTCTCATTTTCATTTTTTGCAACTTAAAATGATTTTATGGACCAAACGCCCTAAATATACACTCAAGCACAAACATCCACTGTTCTAACCATGTGATGCTAAAAAAAACAAAATCAAGTTGAAGGATTAAAATATGATCTCAACTTTCATATAAAATTTCAAACTGATGCAAATTGGAAATGAGACTCCTTTCAATTATCATTCCAGAGAAAAAAAAAATTTAAGAGAAAAATTCAACCCTTTTAAAATCACTAATTAAAATATATTGAAACCGAAAAAGCCTTCACTAATCACAATTTCTTTAGGGGTTTGAAAACGTTACATTCTCACCATTATGGTGTTTGAATAAGCCGACTACAAACATGCATTGATACACATCAAACAATCCAAAAGTTCTCTTTATAGGATATTTACATATCTAATGGGTGTGTGAGTTCCAGGCCAAAGATATATTTTTAAT
>WOUH02000017.1:2032268-2057252 GCA_009936405.2 Stevia rebaudiana
GTAAGGCTGTCTACATCTACCCTCCTCAGACCCTACTTTTAAGTGGGATATACTGAGTACGATGATGATGATGATGAGTAGGAATTGTGGTGGAGGTTTATTCTTTGACTGCAAGTCAGTTAATATAACGGTTCTTAAATTTTTGCAGCAATTTGAACGACTTTTTCAGTTTGCTAGAAAAATTGAAGATTTAATGTACACCATTACTCCTGAAGAGGTTAGTGCTTAACGTAATATAATTATTATATATAATTTTTTTAAGGAATAAAATTATATTATTCACCTTTTATAGATGCTTTGAATTGAAGTATAAGATATATATAGGGATTGGATATAATGAAACCCCTCTTTATGTTATAGAAATCATGGAAAAACCGTATTTACATATGTAACACGGTAAATTTTTTTTAAAAAAAAGCGTCGACTTATTTAAAAAAAGGTCCTTTCTAAACAAAAAGACAAACTTACGTAACAAAATACATGTAACAGATGCAAAAAAGCATGTTACGCATGTAAAATCGTAAATTGCATATGTAACACACCTGAAGAAATGTTAAAAGCCGGGATTTTTGCATACTTAAAAAACAGTTGTGGCAGTTTTTTATAAAAAAGTGACGAAAATACCGCTCAACTCAAGTAGGTTTTCATTTTATACTTTCCCTATATATATGTATCTATATATTTATATATATCTGTCACAGATTCCTTCCCATCTTTCATTTTATACTTTCTCTATATCTCTCTCTCTCTGTGTTACAGATTCCTTTCCAGCTTGGATTATCTAAAATGGATCTCAGGAAGGTGGTGAAATCAAGTTTATCAGGAGTAAGTTATAATATGTAATATATATATACATACATATATAGAATCCGAAACAAAAATAACCACCGAGAAACGCAATAACCCTTCAAAATCAATCCCTTTTTTTCATTTTTGATTTTTTAAATGTCATTTTTACACATTAATAACGCTTTCATCTTTTATGTGTTTGTAGAAAAATTCGCGTGCATGTAAAATATTACACCACTGTAAAACATGTTTATAGTGGTGTAGCACAAAACTTCTTAGAGTGGTGTAAATACTTGTTAAAGTGATCCAAATGCATGCGAAATTCTCCAAACTCATAAAAGATTGAATTTGCTATAGATGTGTAATTATGACATTCAAAAAAATAAAAAACAAAAGGTGGATTCATCTTGACGGGTTATCGCAGGTTTATACATTTCTCGAAAGTTATTTTAATTCAAAACCCCATATATAAAAATGATAAGTGTGTATTATGTGAACCTGATCATAAAGTGTTAATCATTTAACTCAATCTAGGCCTTTTCGTTTGACTTTTGTAAATGTGTTATGTTCTATAAATCAATTTGAGCTGTCCATTTTATGATGTAGCATGTGCTACTTTTACGAAAAACAACACATGTGCAACATCAAAAAAATGGATGGCCTAGATTGATTTATAGAATAACACATGTATTACAAAGTCGAATTAGGGGTGAGTTAAATGGTTCACACTCTAAGATCTGGTTCTCATACTACACACGCCCTATATACATATGTACATGTACATGGAACGTTCAAATTAGAACTCCTATTTTTGCAAGAATTCGATCAAACAAACTTCGATTGAGCTCATTCCAACGAAGTTGGGACCGTCTTGTTGAACCTTACCAAAAACCCCATACCTAAAGGGAGGGTTCAAATGAGAACTGTTGTCTGTTGTTTTTACGAAAACTCTCTTTTACACGTGTAAAAAAGATATCACAAAATTAAAAGTTATCATTTATCTTTTGCGAGAACTATTTTTTACACATGTACAAAAAGGTGCTTAGCAATGTTGAACCAGTAAGCCGGGTAGCAGGTTGAACCGGGATAGACTAATAGACTAAGGTAGTGTTTGGACTTTGGTATAAGGGAATGAAGGTTGGAATGAAATAACTCATTCAAGGGTAATAAAATCTAATGTGTTTGGTTGTTAAAAGGAATGAAATCAGTCATTCCAAATTTCCAATACTCATTCCTTTCCATTTAAACATATCATGATCCATCCAACTCCCTTGTTTTTTTTTTCATTGCAGTCTCCTCGTCCCCTATTTTCTAGTTGTTTCCATTTTGTCCTTCCCTTCTCACCTTAGATGTTACATGTTACATCTGATGAATTTTGGATTTTTTTTTTATTTTATATTTTGTAAAAACAGTGGATAGCTTTAGCTTTTTTTTTTTAATTGTTGAATGACTTTTAATGTATTGTATTCTATCCTTTGTCTTTTCTTTCCTACCGAACATCACGACGTAATGATTAGTCTCAATCTATAATGTAACCAAACAAGTCGATGGAATGATAATGACTCATTTCTTTCCGCCGCCCATTCCATTCCCCCATTCATTCCATTATCCCATACCAAACAGACCCAAAGCCTTAACTATGTGGTTTCATTTTTTAAGTGAAGTGAACTTAAAAAGAACATATACCCAACGATTTGGGATGGAAAGAATTTACACAAACAAATCAAATTATAAGTGGATTAAACTTGAATGGATCTATACTAGATATACCTCGCAAAAGAAACCCAGGTAGTTAAATTTGGGTTAATTCGGGTAATTTTTATAACATAACAGGTTAGAATGGGCTGAAAAAGAAGTAGCAATGGGTCTAAATGGGTACAATGGATGCAAGAGTAAACTTCTTAAGGTCAACATGGGCATCACAAATTACAAGGGTGGGTTAGGATGGTCATATGCATATTAATTAATAATTATTACACCTAGAGAAAGTCATATGTAGCTATCACCTTAGCATTTAAAGCAACAACATGCAACACGCCATCTCCCAAGTGGTACGTAACCCATCTTGACCCTTACTGTATTTTCTTAAAGCCTATTCTCACCAAAAATGTAAATGATCTTTCTCTAAAGCAACCGATCCTGACCCAAACCCATCCTAACCCATTACCCAACCCAACTTGCCAATTGCCAGGTCTAATACTAGAGTGAAAAGTTGATGTGGGATGATAGGCTAGACAAGGAAACAATGGAATAAGCATATATATGCATGAACATTAAACAACACATGTATTTTACCTTATTCAAAAAATGGTATATGCATATATGTGTAATATATATATAAAATATCATTCGGTTCTTATATCTGGTCCGACCGATCGAACCGATCTGACCCGATCTGACCGGTGAACCAGTAAGACGTCCAGTTTGCTATCTGGGATTCTGGTCTGGTTTTTAAAACATTGGTTCTTAGAGTTCTCGCAAAGTCGAGAACAATTTACATGTGATCCCCCCTATAATATATACACACACGCACATATATATAATGCCTAAAAATCATATATATAATTCAAGCTCTATTAGTAAAAATGAAAATCATGAATCACAATCTGAAATTCAAATTAGCTGCTAACCTGATTCAAAATTTTAAAAACCTAATTTGAAATAGAATTTCAATATTCATTTATATTTGGATTTTGGGTTTTTTCGAGTCAGGTTCAAATATTAAACACCGTTAGTTTGTTTACACAGGTTGACAAGCACATTGGTGCTATGTATAAAAAGCTGCAGAAAAACCTAACCTCTGAGGAGCTATTACCCTCTTTATGGGATAAATGCAAGGTATTTTGAGCTTTATTTTGGTTTCTTTTAGAAAATTGATATTTTTGTAGTTTTATTACAAATAAATTATACAAAGGTAACCAACTTTGGTACGATATCGGTTTTGTTTTACGCAGAAAGAATTTTTGGACAAGTACGATAGCTTTGCTCAACTTGTTGCCAAGATCTACCCGAGTGAGACGATTCCGTCTATAACAGAGATGAGAGACATTTTAGCATCAATGTAGGATTCTAGTAGCGGGTTTATAGACGTTTTTTTTTAAATATGCCGGTTTATGATTAAAATTGTGCTCGTTTCGATTGAGTTTGTTATTATGATTGTTTGTAAGGTCAATGTTTATTTATGTACTTGATGCTTTCAACTGTAACCCCAATTGTGTTTCATCATTTTCAGGTTCATATATTTATATATCGTTTGGACGCATTCCATCAGTGTTGATATTGCCATCTTTTTTTCTTTCATTAGAATCTCAGAGAAATAAAAGAAAGACTAAATTACAAATTTTAACCTTTATTTATTAATAATCACAAATTTCAACCTTTAACTTCATTAATTACACTAGACAACCTTTAATTAAATTAGTTGATTTGAATCTCAACCTTTAAAATAACTCCAGTAAGTTTTCTCTGTTAATCATTACTATAAGGTTTGTTTTGTCAAAAGTTAAACTTAGGAGGTTTTCGTGCTCAGTGCGACTGTTAAAACTTGTTTTCGCGTTTCCCGCTTCGTTCGGGCTTCGTTTCAAGCATGGTTTTCGTCTATGTTCATGATTTTGCATTTCCTATCTGATCCCATTGGTTTCACCTCCTGGAGAGGTGTTGAGATATCGGATCTATGATACGTTTCATTGTTTTATGTGTATCTTTCGTATCGCCGCTCGTATCAAAATTTCGTATACACTTAAAAGATCCGAAATACGTATTAGAATACGATAAAAGATCCGAAATGTCTTGTGGCATAAGTTAATCAACTTCATCTCTCGTGTGGTTTGATCAATTTTGATCAGAAACATACTTTTTATAAGAAAAAGTTTCAGTATGGGTGTTGAAGATCTCCGTTTTGATCCTCTGTCTCAGTCGACTAGCTTTTATTAGAGATCTAAAATATCCGAAATCCCCCCTGTCTCAGAGGACTAGCTTTTTAGGGAGATCTAAAAAAGATCCAAAACCTCCTCGGTAGAGGCCTGATTCTATTCCATAGCTAATGAGTTAGTTTAACAACCTTCGGTAACTCCTAATTAGCTACATAACAAGAGAACAATTCTGAACCAATCTTTGAATCAGGCTATCACCTGCCTAAAAGAAAGGTCTCACTGGAGAAGCTTGACTGAAGGGTCCTAAGAGCAAGGTACTTAGTCGCTCTCCCTTTGCTAACTGAACACCAACCCTATCTAGCATTCGAAACAGGCTAAGAGCTTTAAGCCAACATGCATACTAACTCGCTAGCCAGCAAGCCATCAAAGCCCCCGTCTTCATCGACAGCAGAGTATGTCGGGCAAAGAAAGGCGTCTCGCGGTCCTTTATGACACCAGAGTTTCATCATACTTTGGACTTGATCAAACTCTGGCTCACCTGGAAAGTTTTTTAATCTCAGTTTTGATTTTGCCCAGGATAGAAGCAGATGTCCAACGGTGATGGGTTGTGTGTGCTCTATGCAGCACGCATAAGCCGTCCAACAGTAAGTTGGGACTTTATCAGCCCAATACCTGGCCATGGGAAAAGCATAACCATAGATTTCGTAAGATGATTGCCTTATCTCTTAAATGAGAAGAAATCCATTTATTTCATGTCGATTTGGTATAAGTAGGCACATGATTGGTTCATTTACATGAGATCGAAGCAATTTGTGAATGAAATTGGCGATGAATCACATGTTTTTGTGGTCTTTTTGTTTGGTCTTTTTTTATGTGGAATTTCGTATACTATAATTACCATTTTAGTGATCAAACACTATAAATATAGGTTGAATCCTCTTGTTTTCTGCGTATTTTGTGTTTATATCTGTTTTGCTTTTAATTTGCAGGTTTGATCCTTTAACAAGATCAAATCATGGTTTTGTTGATGATGCTTATGTTTCACATTTTTATTTTTATTTTTTTGTTTTCTGGTTTTAATTAAAGAATGCAAAGTTGCTCTTGCAGCTTAATTTGTTTTGCAAACAATGAATTTTGAAGAAATTAAAAGAAAAAGAAATTCTAATCAAAGGTTTATGTATGTATCTTCTTGATGGCTGAATTTTTTTTGTTTTGTTTTTTATAAAACTTTTGTCATTTTTATAACATTTGGGATGATGCAATTTTCAGAAAATCAAGTGAGTGTACAAGGTTTATTGCAAGATACACATATTTTGGATCTTTTAAGTGTATACGAAATTTTGATACGAGCGACGATATGACAGATACACATCAAACGATGAAACGTATCATAGATCTGATATCTCAACACCTCTCCAGGAGGTGAAACCAATTGGGTCAGTTAGGAAATGCAAAATCGTAAACGTATGCGAAACGGAGCTTGAACGAAGCGGGAAACGTGAAAAGAAGTTTAACTGTCGCGCTGAACACGACCTAAGTTTAACTTTTGACAAAACAAACCCTTTAGTAATAATTAACAGGGAAAAATAGCTGCAGTTAGTTTAAAGGTTGAGATTTGAATCAACTAATTTAATTAAAGATTGTCTAGTGTATTTAATGAAGTTAAAGGTTGAAATGTGTGATTATTAATAAACATAAAGGTTGAAATTTGTAATTTAGTCTAAAAGAAACTAGGTGATTTCACCCTCACGTTGTGGGGAATTCCGCTCATATTGTTTCATACATTTTATTTACAGCTCAACAAAAATTTATATGAAAAAACAACCAAGTTTCTCTAGTTTAGGACTAATGTAATTAGCTACCATGCACAATAACTAAGAATCTAAGATGTTAGACCAAGTCCTTTCAATTCTCTTGCATTATGTCATGCGAAGTTTTAGGTGTTTATTGTCCTGGATCGTTGGGCTCAAGGGTCGTTTTAAATAATGCAAGTAACTTGCTCTTTTGGTGTCGAATTTCTTAGAGAGATTCTCAATTACCTTTTTCTTCTCATCCATATGAGAGACGTGAATCCAAAAATAAAAAAGTTAAATAAAAGTTAAGTGTATAAATCATATAATAAGTAAAAAATGTTCAAGTACCTTTATCTTATTCGTTTTGTCTGTAAACTTCGAGTTGAATTTAAATGTATCAATTGGTGTTAACGTTTGTGTTTGGCTCCTTAATAAGAATTTTATATTTTGCACATGACACAGAACGAAACATCTTAACATCCTCATGAGTTGAACCGCAATAGTAAAAAAGCATGAATCATTCAATGTTGAAGTCAACACAAACCAACGGTTCTATCTATTGAAGTTGAAACAAATACCATTTATATAGAAAAACTTGGTAGGCTATGACAATGAGCTTGATGTGTTGTAAAACGCATGACATTCTAGAATGTATATTGTTAGGACCTACTTTATTAAGATTTATGTTTATCTAAATTAATAAATAGTTTTCTAGTTTAGAGTTTGCCAGGTTTGTAGCAAACTAATGTGAGATGGGTTTCAGTTAGATGGGTTTTCGGCCCATGTAGGCTTAGTAGTTGGCTCTATATAAAGCCACTTGATATGCTGACTAAGGGTTGGTCAACCGGTTGAGCATAAGAAATTTATGTACCAGACGTTTAAACGTGTGCATTGAAGCTTTGAATCGTGTGAATCATTCGTAATCGGTAACATATTTATTAGTTGTTCTTAATCGTATACTTGTTACTTGATTGTTGATTGTTAATCATTTGAATCAGTCTGTTTATTGTTTGTTCTTTGTTTAAACTAAAATAATCAATCATTTAATCATTCTGTTTCCGCCAGATTGATTAATCGGTGATATCATATTTTATAGATCCTGAGTTTGAGACTTACAATTGGTATCAGGGCCATTAGAATCAGTCGTGGCTTAAATATGATATCACAGGGATGATCTAACAAAAATCTGATAAAGAACTACTTTTTTTTTTTTTTTTTTTTTTGCATTCGGAAATATTAAAAATTTTAGGGTTCTTAGATCTTTTAAATAAAAGTGTGTATTTTTATCCTTAAAAGTATTACTTTGATCAAATTTGGTGTTTATATCACATATTATGCTTAGCAAGTTTTATTAGTAGTTTCCTAGTAGATGTTGATTGTATGATTTTGTATTTGAAATTGGTGTTTGGACAATGATATAGTTGATTGGTAGTATCTTAGATAAACTTCAGGCTGTGTTTGATCATATAGCATAATAATATAATGGTAATTGGTAATGAAAACAATTCTAGAGGTTATTTGTCTATGAATAACTTTGATGGTGTGTTTGAGTTGCCAGTTTAAGTTCTGTTGTGCACCTTTGAGACCGATAGGAGATTAGGGTAGTTGTCTATTGCATTATTGGTTAGTTTTGGTGGACCGAGATGATGACTTAGGTTGATTAGTAATGTCCTTAGCAATTAAAGTATAGTCAAGCTTTGGAGCCTATGTGCTAGACCTAGGCCGAGAGGAAAGTCGGGTACGGGAACCTAAGGCACGGGTAAGTTAGGCCGAGAGAAAACCAACCCTTATAGATATTAAATGTTAATATGGGTGATTTGCTAGGTGTCCTTGTTCTAGTGGTCCAGCCCAAGAGGATAGCTCCACATTACTTACCCACACCACTACTTACCTAATCCATAGAAACTAAATCACCAATCTTGAGTCCATGATTCGATTTCTTCATAATTAATTGCATGATACTATCCTAGGTGACTGTTTCTTTCTCATATTATTGCTTGCTATTCGTTTGTGTGCTTTGCTTGTTTTGATTACTTGCTTACTTAAGTTTTAATCAATTAATTCTTAAAAGATCAAAATACTCCCCTTAGATAATTAGGTAGTATGACCCTTTTAAATCCGAGTGTGCCATTAGTTCTGTCCTAGAGTCCTTGGACGATACTCGGTCTTACTTACTTGCTATATCTTACCAGTACACTTGCTGATTGTGTGTAGTTAGTTTTAGGCCGATTTATAAATGATATTACTTGGCACGCTTTTGCATGCATGAACTAGTACATCAGAGCCTCATTTTTTTTAGTTCAAATTTGCCACTGGCTTTTATCAAGGGAAATAACCACCTGGTTTGTTGAATGGCAGAATTGGTGTATGAACATTTATCCTAAAGTAATATCTAAAGCAAGTGTAGCCCAGTATTGTCCCTCCTCTCGTCTCGGTACATGTGTAACCGATATACATTGCTACATAATTGTTGTTGTTTTACACATTAGACATGTAATTTCTCCCAAAACCAAGTTCCTACTATGCATGCCCTTGTTGTTGCATATGTACGGTTTTGTAGAACATGATGTTATTGTGCATTCAGATATCACATGGAAATGTTTGAGTTTGAAAGATCAGCACAAATGCTGGTGAACTTCGGGTTGGAACAGTGAAATTATATGGTACTCGCACGCACATCAAATTTGAGGATCATTTACTATATACTACCACATAGTATGGTTGGTGTAATAAAAGAATGTTTGCACCCTCCTTTTTGAATTAGTGAGATCAAATACAAACTTTAGTCTAGAGGGCAGGTTTCCGCTACCCATATCACTTCTTGATTTTCATTGTTACTTAGACAATATTTGTAAGATATTCAAACTTTTATAGACTTCAACTAGTTTCGACCAACTAGAAAGCAAGTTCGACCCTCTAAACTAGTTTGGGTAAAGTTTCGACTAGATATCAATTGTGAGCAACCTTGAAACACTATGTTACATAATTTTGACCAATTAAGCAATCTTGACCAAATTAGGAAAATAAGTTTCGACGACTAGTCGAAATTCAGAAAATCAAGTAGACATAATTTCGCCACAAAATAGTCAAAATTGTAACTTTGAAGTAATGTATAGAGGAAAGATCAAACAGGAAAAATATCTTGCCTAAAAATAATAGGAACAAATTTTGACCATCCATTTTTCTTAAGGTAAAAAGAAAGAAAATGACATTCGTGTAGAAATTCATTTGTTGACTTTTTTTAACTTTTCCCCCTCATTTTCTTTAAACATTAATAACTTTTCATACGACATTTTATTTTTTATAAAATTACACCATAAAAACAAGAGTTTATTTCTTTTTAATTTGAATACCATAATGGTATACTTTTTTTTTTAACTTGAAAAAATCTAGTACGATGATATTGTACAAAAAATTTAGTATAAAGAATCTAGTACAAAAATACTAAATATACATGTATTGTATTTCAAAACAACTATATATATATACTGTATTATCAAAACAACAAGATATACATGTATTATAATTTCAAAACAATTAGATATACATGTACTGTATTCTTAAAACAACTAGATATACATGTACTGTTTTTTCAAAATAACTAGATATACATTAACTGTATTCTATTTTTCTTCTTTGCCGTTTTAAAAAAACTAGATTTGTTTATATTAGATTATTTTGTACTATATTCTTTTATACTAGATTTATTTATGTTTTTAAAAAATATATTACTATGTTAATCAAATTAAAAAGAAAAAGACCTTTCGTATTTATCGTGAAATTTTTATAAAAAAATAATGTCGTATAAAAAAATTATGATTATTTAAAAGAAGGTGGGAGAAAATTTAAAAAGTAAACAAATGGTTTCCATCGAAACCTTTTCCATCTTTATTTACGTACATTTTGAATCCTTTACCAAGATTAGTTTCTATTATTGTTTTTAGACAAAATAATATTTTTTTTTTTCATATCCAACCTCCCTGTAGACTTAGACTTAACTTGACTTCAAACCATCAAATTTTACCAATAACAATTTCAACTAATTGGTTGATTTCTTCAGCTAATTTTGACACCTTCAATCAAAGAAGAAACTTTGACACACAAATCTTCAAATTAAAATCATGGATATTGTAAAATCAACTAATCTCGAATGAACGAATCTATCGTTTGTGATACAAGTATATTATTATTAAATTGCCGTGACCGAAAAGCCTCTACACCGTCACCTCTTTCCTGCAATCGTTTAAACGTCTCATTTCCTGATTCAGTGCAGATCCTCCTCCTTTTCCTTCTCTCACAATATAATGCTCCGGCGTATCTTCATAACTAGAGCCACCGTCAACCGCCACCGCCACCGCCGATTATTCTCTGTTAACCACTCCGATCGTACCTCCACAAATTTTAACAATTCACAAGATGCCCTTACGCCACCACCACCACCACCACTTCCGGTGCCCCATCGCCTGAGCCCTAGTCGCATTTCCGGTCTATCTAGCACTTCCCCCTTCGCGTTATCCGCAACCTTAATTTCCGTTGCGGCAGTTCTTTCTGCATCTTACACAATTCTATCTGATGACAGCGAAATTGGAAACGAACAGCAGCGGAAGAAGCATCATTTGTTTGATGATTTCAATCACGCGATTGACCGGTCGAAGGATTCTTTGAAGAGAGTGGTGAACACGATGAAGCATACAGGCGTTGCGGCGTCTGTTCTTTGGAAGTCTCTTCATTCGGTTTTGTCTTCGGCGAACCATGAGGTTAGGTCAGGGTTTGAGGTTAGGGTTGCGGCGTTGCTGGCGGATATTGTGGCCGCAAATGAGAGCCGGAGGGCTGCGATTGTTGGTGCCGGTGGTGGTGTGGTGGTCGATTGGTTGTTGGAGTCGGTGGCATTGACTGGAGGAGGAAATTGTGGGACTCAGGCGGAGTCGGCTCGGGCTTTGGCATACTTGATTGCTGACCCGAATGTGTGTGAGGCGGTTCTTGGAAGGCCTCATGCCATTCCCAATCTTCTCAGGTTTATATTCTTTGCTCAACCTCATCAATTGAAAAAGGTATTTTGATTTCTCAGTTATTAGGTATATCATAGCTTTTGGTAATATTACTCACAACAGTAATAATGCGTAAAAATTTTGGCATATATACTTAAACTAAATAAGTTTCACTCGCGTTGCGAGGTGAACTCTGCAACAGGTCCAAATATCAACACGTGGATAAAAAACACATCGTAATGATTAACAATTTGATGCAAACAAAAAAAAAAAAAACAAAAAGATATCATAAGTTAATTATCTCACACGTTGCACCTGGAAGGGAGGATGTAGTCCAACCATTAGGTTGGCAAACGTTTTTGTCAAACAAAGCAAACAAAAATCATATATGCATTATTTTTATCTATGTATCCTTTTCTTAAAGACATATTAAAACAAAAAATATTGTAAAAAAATTCAGTCATTATTTCAACGTGATTTTTGTATTCCGTTTGAATTGGTGTAATAAAATATAAATCATCCAAAACTAAACAAACCAACACACGATCACCTTATAAACATAGGCACAACACTTACATGCATTAATGAGGTCAAATTGTACAAAAGAAAACATTGGTGGTCAATATCAAAATTCAAAAACCTTCTTGTAGCTAACAAGTTGGTTATTAATATATAGTATAATTGTTAATTTTTTTTTGGCTTTGTATCATTAATGTTGAATTAGCCCTCGTTTGCTAGTTATACAAGATGGATTGTCGTTTATGCTTAGTAGTGTGTTAGTTTGGCATTCATGGCATGTAGTGATTAAAAAAATTTCATAATGATAGATTAATTCGAATGTAGTGATTTAAAAAGTTTCATCATGATAGATTAATAGGAACATTTTGAAATTGTTAGTCTTCATTGAAACTCTTAGTAAATATGACTTGTATACCTTTGTGCCCTTTATATATATAATACACCTTTACAACAACTTAATGACGTGGTAAAGTATTATCTACCGTAGGTAAACCCATGTCCATTTTGACCAAACATATAAATAAATAGCTTCTTGACAGATTTGAAAATTTTTTATCAGTGTTGGCCTCTAGTAAAAGTTACAAGGTGGTCTAAAAAGACCAGAATCTAACATGAGGCAAAAACTAGTACATGCTTGATTCTTGGTTTTAAAAAGCGCGCTTCAGGCGCAAGGTGACCTCAGGCGCAGAGACAATCGCTTAATGTCACACAAAGCGTGGTATGTACAGGAAGCGAGGTCTTAGGTCGCTTTTTGAGGTGAAATGTGAAGCGCAAAGCGCACGATTCTTGTAGAGATTGATGAAATCGAAGTTTTATGCTCAAGAATGATGATGAAGATGACGAAATTGAAGCTTACCTGTGACGAAAATGAAAAACCACGATGAAGATGGGAGCAGATTTATTATGGAGATGGAGAAAATGATGGTGTTGTAGACCATACCCATGAATCAACATTGAGTGACATGAACCGATGAACCAGAATCCATAACCCATGAATCAACATTGAAATGGGCACTACGAATCAACGCATCATCTTCTGTGTCACTAACTGCAGATTTAACTTGTTTCTTCTCATTCGGACATTGATTTCTGGAATGCCCCTTCATATTATAGTTCTAATACGAATATAGTAACTAACTGCATATGCAGAAGAATTCAGCTAGAAGAAATACGGGTGAAATTGGATTGTTTAGGGATATAATCTACTGATTCTTTAAATACGGTAAAAGAATCCTGGATTTTTGGATTTAAAAAAAATAATAATAATTGGCCTCAAGCTACGCATTGTTAGCGAGTTAACTAGATAGGAACAAAGAGCGCAGTCACTGTGCTTCGCCCAGAAGTTGGGCTTAGGCGCTTACAACAGCTATAGAAAATGATGTGAAGAAGAGCTCAAACGAAACACTTTTAATTTTCAAATCTAGAAACTTGTAATGTACTTGATACAAGTGAAATCTGGCTGTTTTACTTTATCATCAACTTTCTTGGAACTCCCATATAATAAAAATATACATTAAGTGAAAATCAATAATAAAGTTTTCTCAAAAACATAAAAAGATTAGTAGTATTATTATTTTTAGTCGTTTTATTAATGACAATATTTAAGTTAATTATAAGTTTATCTGGTTTGTGAATCCGGTCCGACCGGCCGACATGTGAACCAGTAATGACACGGTTCATTGTCCGGCATTGTTTATTTGTTATGTCACTCCAACCAGTTAATTGTACCATTTTTTATATATCTATTTTGTTTTTGTTAGAGTTTGCCTTTGAGTGCATTGATGGATTATTTAATAAGTGAAATAATCTCATCGTGCTTCTTTATTAACTGTGTTTAATACCGGTTGTAAACATATGGCTTGAAAACAACACGAATGAATGAGTTAATTTTTTAATTAAATTTTCATGTAAATATAAGTTATCCAAATTAATTTTTATTGTATTGATATAGCATTTTCGTGAAAGCAGCAACCAAGGCGCACTTCAGTAGAACTTTCTGATTCTTCAAAAGGTAGAAGCATGCTTGTTGCAGCAATAATGGATATTGTCACATCCAACTCCGATGATGTGGACATGATCCGGCTCAAGCCCACGCTATCTGGTGCAGCTGCAATGCGGGATATCGCAGCCACGCTTGAAGTTATAGAAGAAGGTGGCATGCACATGGATGACCCACCAGGTGGCGATCAAGCGGATGACGATGGCGGGCCCGGATTAAAAGGAATTGGAATCAAAGTTCTTGGAGGTACAACTGTTGTTGGTCTTTCAACAAATAACGGGTCATCAATGGAGTTAGAAAATTCTTATAACTCTACCCCCAAGACTTTTAATTTTAACAAATTAAATGATAATTCTTCAGTTGTCATCCCTGGGTTGTGGGATGATTTGGGTTCTCAACATGTTGCGGTCCCGTTTGCCACCTGGGCATTAGCAAACTGGGCAATGGCATCAGATGTTAACAGATCTCATATCCAAGAGCTAGACCGGGATGGACACGCGGTCATGTCAGCTTTAGTTGCCCCTGAGAGATCTGTAAAATGGCACGCGAGTTTAGTTGCCCGTTTCTTATTAGAAGACCAAAATCTTTCAATAAAACACGATTATATATGTGATTGGTGTTCAACCCTTCTCAAAACTGTTTCTGAAGCGAGCAAAACCGACGATATCTCGTTGACCCGGGTCGCGTTGACTGCTTTTTTATCATCTATTGAGAGGAGCCCGCGAGCTAGAAGGGTAGTTATGGAAAAAGGTCTTGATTTGATGAGGGAAACTGCTAAACGGACAATGGATCACAACTCTGTACAAGAATCATTGGCTAAGGGTTTGGAGTCACTTTGTTCAGAGGATACGCGCGTGTCTCTTGAGGATGGACAAAAGTGGTCTAGCATTTTACTTGCTTGGGTATTTGGGGAGAATTCTTCTGATGCAATTAGATCTTCTGCTATAACTGTACTTTCTAGAATTTGTGAAGATTATGGGCCGTCTTTTATACCGATTTCTCAAGGTTGGTTGGCTATTATGCTTAATAACATTCTGAAATCAAAAAAGTTAGCTCTTAAAGGGAGTGCTCAACCTAGGGACAAAGTGAAGGTTTGTAACTCTGTTCATTTCAGATAGAGGTGGTAAAATGGGTTGGCTGGGTAACGGGTCATTTTTTGTACAAGTTGTTACTAGGTGACTACTCTAAACCCCAATCCTTTTTGTGTCCAATTTTTTTGTAAACATATATATTTTTTTTAAATTTTCACGATAACAATTTATTAGGAAGGCTTAACGCTTAAGAAGTTAACTTTGGGTATCTTTTGACCAATTTAACTCATTCCCCTTTTACCTGGTCTTTTTTGAGGTCTTGATGGGTCGGTGGTTGACATAAACCGTTTTTTTTATCTAATTGTTTAAATATAAATAAAAATTAATAAAATCTTTTTTATTGCAATATTAATGTAATTATTTGATTTAGGTTTTATTCATTAAAATTTGGGGATTTGATCTGTCAGAATTAGTTTGTAACCCGAATCAACTCATTTATCATTAAATAGGTTGTAATTGCCACCCAGTAATATATCAGTATATCACTCTTACCTAATGTTGCATGCAGTTTTAGTTTTCTGTTAGGGTAATTGATGATGATCTTTGCAGACTCAAATCGATCAGTCAAACATAGTTTCTGGAAGTCAAAGTGTTAACCAGTTGGCGAATGCTGTGGTTAATTTAGCTTTAAATCAGCAGGGAACAGAGTCCGTTAATGGTGATTTGTCTCCTTTGGCAGATTTTCTCAACTTAGAACCCTTTATTGGAACATACAAAAATCTTAAAAAGGACATCCCTAAAGTGAATGCTGCAGAATCTGCACTAGCAACTTTAAAAGGGATCAAAGCCATGGCAGAGATTTGCAGTGATGACTTGTTTTGTCAAAACAAATTAATCGATTATGGTGTAGTTTCTTTATTACGTAGGCTTTTATTAAAAGACGATTATGAGAAACTAGCAGCAATTGAAGCTTATGATGCATCAAGAGACATGGAACCTAGGGATAATTCTGTAATTATTCAAGATGCACGTGACCCGTCTAGTGTCCGTGTCCCACCCGTGGCTCACGTTCGAAGACATGCGGCTCGATTGTTGACCTTGCTCTCGGTTCACCCGAAAGTCAAAAAGTTGATTAGAGATGATAAAGCGTGGTGCATTTGGCTTGAAGAATGTGCAAATGGAAAGATTTCTGGAAATAATGATCTTAAAACTCAAAGCTATGCTCGGGCAACATTATTAAATATCTTTTGTGATGATGATAATTTGGAAGATAAAAATAACCGTTGTGCTCGTTACACGGAGATGATTTTTTTAATAAACCCTGATATACCTCATTGGGAATGTCAAACGCCTACATTGCTAGAAAAGGAAAATCGGGTTGATGTCAGTGATGACATCAGCCTTAGTTCTGACAATAGGTTAGAGAGTGTATCTGGAGATCCCTCACTTGATGTTATATTTGTTCACGGGCTGCGTGGTGGCCCGTTTAAGACTTGGCGGTTATCTGAGTGCAAGTCATCATCTAAATCTGGGCTTGTTGAAAAGATTGATGAAGAGGCTGGAAAACAAGGAACTTTTTGGCCTGGCGAGTGGCTTTCAGCCGATTTCCCACATGCGTGCTTGTTTAGCCTTAAGTACAAGGTTTGTAATCATTGTTTTGTGTGTTGAAAGTGCAATCTACTCTTGTACCAACATGATTAAAGGGAATGATCCTTTAAAAACATTGTTTTATCTAATTAGGCTAATAAAGAATTAAAAGTGACACATGGCAACTTCAACGAACTCTGATAGAAATCTTCTCAGTGGTGTTGGAACTGGATCGCTGAATCCTAAACCCTAAAGCTAAAATCTAAATCCTAAAATGCTGAACTCAATGCTAAGCTATACCATATAAGCTAATTTCTTACCTCTAAAAACCTAAGATAGTAGAGTTCGATTAGCCGGTTGCGATGCTGCTAGAATGAGTTCAAGGGGAGTTTGTTAGAGTTGCCACATGCCCTTTCATTAATTGTTTTTGCCAAAATCGTGTTTTTAGTTGATCTTCCCCTCATGATTTATAATCTACTTATTATTAATATCTTTTGTAGACAAATCTTACTCAGTGGTCAGGGTCAAGCTTGCCTCTCCAGGTTTTAATTTTATCGTTTTAGTTTTTTCTTTAACGGACACATTATTTAGTGCTGATTAAATCATAGACTTGCATTTGGTATCTGCAGGAAGTTAGCTCCATGCTGTTGGAAAAGCTAATTGCAGCACGAATCGGAGATCGACCGGTTGTATTTGTAACACATAGGTTTGTATAAAACTATGGATTAAATAAACACAGTCAAGTCTTGTTTGAATTAGTTGTTATCAATTTGTCATTGATCTACTTGAAGCAATAGGTTTTTATATTTTGATAATAAAAATATGGGGCATTTTCATATATACCTCTAAAACCTTGCATAATATTTTATCATATTTACCTCAAAAAATAAGATAGATTATATAATTAATATCAAATATACCCATTCAAAACTCAGTTCATAATTACCCATTTCATTAAATACGAATTGTAAATTACATCCATCTATTTACACTTCAAATGCTCAAACTAAATTTTTACATAGGGGAAGGAATTTATGTCATAAATATGAAGATGGGTATATTGATATTATGGTTTTTTGTTGGATAAATATGATATTATTCAAGTTTGATGGGGATATATGAGATTATATCTAAATTAAGGGTAATTTATAATTACATACACATGATGATAGTAGAGATAAGATCACGTCTGCGGATATCTAGATCTTCTTAGATTAAGATCTTAACATGAAAACAAGTGTTTCTACTTTCCATAAGGCAATACCATCCTCCAAGACACTTAAAAAGAGGAAAAATGAAAATAAAAAAGAGGAGAGAATAAATTTAAATTTTTCCTGTTGTCGTACACTGTTAATCTGGAAATAGTTACAAAATGCAGCATGGGGGGATTGGTTGTGAAGCAAATACTACATCAGGCAAGTGCAGAAAACAAAGGCAATCTTGTCAAAAACACTGTTGGTGTGGTATGTTTCGGTGAATAAATTTTGTTTTGCATATCGCTTTTGATAAATGTGTACTATCTGTTGGGTTTTAGGTGTTTTACAGTTGCCCACATTTTGGTAGTAAACTTGCAGATATGCCTTGGCGAATGGGCTATGTTCTTCGCCCTGCACCGTCGGTAATATGCTCCCTTTAAATATTTCTAAATTGGACTCATTTACATATCTATCGCATAATAAGTATTACAAATTCTACTCATTTACATATCTTTCGCATAATAAGTATTATTAAATTCTACTCAGTTACATATCTAATGCATAATATGAGACCTATCAAATTGTTAACTAAATATCTAGTTTTCTTATCAAATTGTATAATATACGTAGGTGGGAGATCAATTAAGAAGATAAAAAGTCTGTTTTGCCTAAAAAGGATTACAAAAATGACATTTGTCAACAACTTTAACAAACTCTGATTGAACTCTTTCTCGGCAGCGTTGGAACCAACTCGTCAATTTCTACCATCTTAGCTTTTAGGGTTTTGCTTTAAGGTTTAGCGTTGAAGTTGATCTTTTAGGTTTTAGCTTTGGTGTTTAGTTTTAGGGATTTCACTTTGGGATTTAGCTTTACGGTTTAGTTTTAGGGTTTTGCTTTCGGGGTTAGGGTTCGACGAGTTGGTTTTAATGGCGCTGAAATTAGTTCAATCGTAGTTCTTTGGGCCGGTTTCAGAGTTTCCAGAAATCATTTTAGACAAAATAGACTGTCCATTGGATCCCACCCCAACATATATAGATCTTTCACACCAATTATCAACTACTGATTTCAAATCTCTAGAGAAAATTTCTATTTTTGTCACCTTTACTGAAGAACATGTTTGTCTAGCTTTCACAGTGATCATAACAACTTATTTAGTTAGTTTAATTTACTTTTTTTTTTCTGTCAGATAGGTGAGCTAAGAAGTGGGTCTACAAAATTAGTGGAGCTTAATGACTTCATTCATGATCTATATAAAAAAGGATCTCTGGATGTTCTTAGTTTTTGTGAGGTATTACCACTAATTTCATTACCTTTTATTCCTTCTAGCCGCATGTGGCTAAAAATTGCTTTACAGACTAAAGTAACTCCAATAGTGGAAGGCTATGGTGGATGGGCTTTTCGATTGGAAATAGTTCCGATTGAATCTGCATATCCTGGATTTGGCGAACTTGTTGTAAGTTTTTTGTTCTAAGGGTTACTAGTTAATAATATCTAACACAAATTAACGAATATCACATTGGTTGTGGACATGATAGATTCTGGTTTTACACATGTTAAATATGTTGGTGGGTTGTAATAAGTGGGTTAAATGGGTTGTGATGGGTCGACATGTTAATCTAATTAGATGAAACAAGTCAATCCAAACACGACTCATTTATTAAACATATTAGTATTACGACCCAAAACCGTGTTATCTTTATGTGGTGTTTGAGTTTTTTCAAAACTTGCACCGCTAATTTAACCATGCATAAAATCTGAATAATTTCCAAGGGTTCTGATTTGGTTGGTTGCTTATAAGTTTCTTTTTTTTTTTTGTCATTTCTGATTCTTGGTAGGTGCTGGAGTCAACTGATCATGTAAATTCATGCAAGCCAATAAGTCGAACTGATCCTTCTTACAGTGAGACTTTGCAATTTTTGCACAAACTTAGAGCAGCATACAGATGAGTTATTCGTTAGGTTAAAAAAACAGGAATATTGACCAATTTGTCTTATTTTGACATGTTGGGATTTGTTGTATAGCTGGTTTACCTAATGGTTTACAAGGGTGTTACTAATAGAAATTAACAAAGAAAGATCAGTACCCAAATCTTCAGTACCTCATTTGAATTGGGTTTTACAATCTGTAAGCTCATTGTAAATAGATTATGGATTTTTTATTTTGTTATAAAACTGTACTAGCTTTTATGCCTTCTTTGTGAATTGATTATGAATTATAATGAGGAAATGTTCTTCTTTATTTTGTGATATATATAGATATATCGTAGATGGGGATGGATTTAAATAAAAGACATTTGAGTTGGAAAAACCTAAGAAACTCATATTTAACATATATAACGTATTTTAAAATAAACTAATAGGGCATGTTTTGGATTATATATCCACTTTGCCTTTATTTTGAGATCGAATTTACATTAAATTTTTATGACTATTAGTGAAAAAAAATTAAACTAACTATGAGTTAATTTTTAAAAATAATTTTTTGAACGAATTACATATGTAAAAAAATGTGTTTGTGGTTTGTGTGTGATAGCCGAGAGGTGCAACAGACAGTGAAGGGGCTTTTTCTTAATTTATAGAAAAAAAAATTGATTATTTAAAAAATTAATTAGATTAATAGTTTGAATTTTAATTTTTTTATATTATCTTAATAAAATTGTTATTATCTAATTAAGTATTTATTTGATATATTTAAAATACTAAACTACACTTTTTATTCATTAGGTATGTAATACGTAATAGTTTCAGTTCATCGTTAACAAAAACGGTTTCTAACGTTTTAAGTCTTATCAATTTTCATCCCTTAAGTTTCAAGTCTTAAAATTTTTCATCCTTAACGTTTAAAGTCTTAACAATTTTCATCTCTATTGTTTCAGGTCTTAACACTTTTTGTCTCTGGCGTTTCTTTAATATGTATAATTATAAACTAAGTATAAGGAATTTATATTTAAAAAGTTTATAAATAATTTGAAAATCTCAAAGCATAATTTATAGTTATAGAAGTGTCAAACATTTATTTTTTTGAGAGTTCAGAACATAGCGGAATTCACGACACCTTTCATGTCTC
Organism: Stevia rebaudiana; assembly: GCA_009936405.2. Taxonomy (NCBI): domain Eukaryota; kingdom Viridiplantae; phylum Streptophyta; class Magnoliopsida; order Asterales; family Asteraceae; genus Stevia; species Stevia rebaudiana. Next base: position 2,053,109 of record WOUH02000017.1, read on the forward strand.
CAATCTAAAGAAGTGTCTTGCGGATGAATCATTAATCATTCCCCTCGATGAAATAAGCATCGACGATAAACTTCATTTCATCGAGGAAGCTATTGAAATCTTTGACCGAGAGGTCAAACGCCTTAAAAATAAACAAATTCCGATAGTAAAAGTCATATGGAATTCACGGCGTGGTCCATAGTATACACTGGAACGTGCAGACCATATGAAGGAAAAGTATCCCCATCTATTCAAGAGCGGAACAAATAACTCTAAATTTCGTCCCGAAATTTATGTAACACGAGGAGACTATAACAACTAGCCGTTTTCCGGCAGTCAACCGGTCAAAATTCCTTTAATCCGGCGATATGCCATCTATAATTCGATATTTATGTGAAAATAAATATTCTTATTATATTCTAATACATATTTCGAATCATTTGAGTGTATGCGAAATCTTAATACGAGCGACGGTTACGAAGTTACACGCAAAAGGATACAACGTTCCATAGACTTAAAATCTCAACACCTCCTTAAGATATAAAACCAATGGGGTTGGATAGGAAATAAAAAATCGTGAAAGTAGGCGAAAACCGCGTGCGAAACGGACAAACGAAGTGGGAAACGCGATTCAAAATTAACTAGTCGCACTTAACCAGTGCGAGCCACGTGTCACCACGTGACAGGCTCGGGGCCCACGTGGCGACACAAGAATCGTCGTGGCAACACCGGGCCACGTGTCAAACATTGGGGCAATGACGAGGTGCCACGTTGCAGCCTCAGAGAGGCCCGCGACTCCACACCTCCCAGGCGTACCGTGCGCCGCAATAATTATTTCCCGCGCGTACCACCTAAACAAACCGGTCGGCAACCCACTTGATTGAGTAACCTCCCGCGTACCGCGCGCCACAATCCTTTTCCCCCGCGCGTACCGCCCCATCCCCGGATAAGGGCGGCTCAGCCGACTCCCCCGCGCGCTACGCACAAACCCATTCCCTCGAGCCGCGCGTACTGCTCGGCTTTCTAAGAAATGTCTATATATAGCAATCTACGAGCATATCACTTCTACACCTCAAAATCGATCTCAATACACCTCCAAATCGCTTTGATTACTGGTTGTTTATCTTGCGGAGATTTGGGATAAGTTCTGATCGATCGTTTATCACACGCTTAAAGGAGGTTACGCTCGCAGATCGCTTATTATCTCATCTTCTTATTATCTATCTCATTACCACATCAACTAGGTGAGTTTCAAGGCCCCTCTTTCTATATGTTTTTTCTGTTTTACAATATGGGGGAGATTACATATACATATCACTACGTTTTCAAGATATGACATAATGACTATCCGTTATTACATAATTGTAACACGTTATAACGCTTAAATACCACATAATCTAAGTCCTCTACAAACTGGACCGTTAACACAGGGTGGCAGGGTAACAATGGGTAGTTTTACTGGTTCTGATAAACCTCATGCGGTAGAACTAGAGGTTTACGCGCATGCATTATTATTTTCTCTTGTATGATTTATGGTAGTCATATGTGAGGCAAAATCATATCATGCTTTGGTGCCGGTACTTTTATGGTAATAACATCACTAGAAGTTGTTTGATCAACAGTTTTACAAATAGTGTTGTGGTCTTAATCAATTAACAAAGGTTTTACTCATGATATCAAAACCCGTGAACTCACCAACTTATAGCTGAGCGTTTTCAAAGTATATGTAATTTCAAGTATCTAAACAGATCAAGGGGGAGGATTCTACTATGTTATATTTTGTGTTTATTATATGATGTAATTGTATTTTGCTTCCGCTGTAATGTAATAACTCTTGATATGAATAAAACGTGTGTTAGTGTAATTTGAGTTGTGAATTAAACCGGTTGACATTGGCAGACCACTTACGGACCAGACCGGGGGCCGGGAAGCGGGGTGTCACACAAATAAATTTAAGGAATTTATATGTTAGAAAGTTTCTAATGAATGATCTTAAAATCTCAAACTATAATCTATAGTCACAGAAGTGTCAAACATCAATTTGTTTTGAGTGTTTTGCAACGCACTAACTTAATATGTATACAATGATTCACGGGTAAAACTTTAAGTGTTGATTATATAACCTCGTGTAATACGCAAGTTGATAACCTTTTTTTTAACGGTCGAGGATCTCACGTGTTATTCTACCATGTTCGGGGCTATCCGCATGAGACCGTACTTCTTGATGTGTGGGACTATACACCCGACACGTTTTGATAAATGCACCGAGATAAGTTGATATAACTTGAGCACAAGGTAGATGTGCGAGTAAGTTGACTTACTATGATAGAGCAAGCCAAAGGGAATCAATAGTATAGTAGACATGTTTTCCCTTTAACTTAAGCCATAGATGTACCCATCAATACAATACACCAATAGAAGAGACTACCAAGCCGGCATATCCAATGCTAGATATCGGCCCATTCCTAAATGTATCGTCATGAATTAAGTATTTAGATTTAAGTTCTTTTCTTTCTAAGAGGTGAAATAGAATAACTCGGTTGAAGCGTAATGATCATAAGTCTGTAATGCAGTGTGTATCCTATGATGGGTCCCATTCTTCGAGCCTTTCCCGATGACTATTCATCGTGATTACCATGACACCAAAGAAGAGTTTGACCCATCGCGTTATTTAAGTACTATTTGATCCTGATTCGACATTAGAAGTATATTGATTTTCCCTAATAACCGAAACTTTTGTCTGTAAATACTGCATACCTGATTTCATCCATAAATCATAACCTTAGTATGAGGGAGCAATAAACATGAGCTAAAACAAAAGGATAAAACGATCATCAACGCGAAAGATACGCACGATAGAAGGATCGTTCTATAGCAAAATTTTGAGTACACCTATAGGAGGTATTCTCAATGGGGTTAGATAGGAAAAGAAAAATTATGACGCATGCAAACACCGCTTGCGAAACAGAGTTCGAGCGAAGCGAATAATCACAAAATCAAGATTGATAAATCGCGTGCGATCTGATCAAACCATGCATCGACACATGATGGGAGATGTGTCAGCACGTGGCACCACCTAGGGACACGTGGCAACAGAACATGACATGTGTTGAGAGCGTGATACGCGTCAGTCCCAGGACAAAGCACATAGCGCCACGTGGCAAGCCATAAGAGGGTAGTGGAGATTGACCACCTTGCAGTCCGCGAGGGAAATCTCTTGCAGTCCGCTAAGCGACCAATTGACTTCCTATTAATAGCAGGCCGCACTTAACTCGTTTCTCACACATGTTTTTGACGATCTAACCCTAGATTACGATCAAATACACATCTAGTCCCCTACTGGAAGGTATTAGGTGCTCAGGAGGTATCCGAAAGTTCTCAGGGAGTTCCCGAAAGATGTGAGTTCTGTGCGCCCTTTTAAACGTTTTTAAATGTTATGGGGAAGTGTGCATATTATAAAACGTTTAAATGCTTTGAAACATAATAACTGATAGATAACAAACATTTATAAAATATTGTTGTAATGTCCGTAATGTGTCGGTTTAATGCAAATAAAAAATATATCTTAAAATGATTTAAGAATACCATATAGTGAAGTGAAGGATATGGCTGAAATGCTAAGATACTCGATCGATTTGTTGAGTATAGAATTTGGTTATTAAAAAGAAAAAGGCTTTGACACTTAAATTGGTTTTGGACTAAGGCCAAGTGTTTGAAAGAAACGTTAAAAGATTTGTATTTGGACTACGGTTAGTAAACATAATAGAAATTTTTTTAGCACTCCTGGTTTTGGATAAGTAAGGGATAATTAGGTTAGTAGCCATGACTGTGTAACAACCGGTTTTCAGATAGGCTATGATGTATTTGATTTCCATGTATTTGTACTCAATGATAATATGAAATAAATTCCTTGGTTATATTCTAATCTGAAATTAGAATCTTTTGAGGGAATGCGAAATTTTGATTTGAGCGACGGTTTGAAAGTTACACGCAAAACGACGAAGCATTCAATAGGCCCTAAATCTCAACACCTTCTTAGGGAGTGAAACCAATGGGGTTAGATAGAGAATTGAAAATCGTGAACGTATGCGAAAACCGCGTGCAAAACGGAGTTCAAACGAAGCGGGAAATGACAAAACAAGCTGGCGAGTCACCGGGACACGTC
>WOUH02000017.1:2057352-2072531 GCA_009936405.2 Stevia rebaudiana
CCAATTCGGGCAACGGTACGAAAGGTACACGCAAAACGATGCAAGCTTCCATAGGTCCTAAATTTCACTAACTCCTTGGAAGGTGAAACCAATGGGGTTAGATAGGAGATGGATAATCGTGAACATAGGCGAAAACTGCGCGCGAAACGGAGTTTGAACGAAGCAGGAAGCGCGAAAACAAGTTAACCAGTCGCACTGAACCAGGAGACGACACGCGTCGTATACGTCATCTCATCCGCTGAGTCACGAGATGACATGGCAACTAGACATGCCACATGGTGATAGCTTGGCTGAGTCAGCTTGCCATGTGGCAGCTGACGAGGTGAGTCAGCATGCCATGTGGCAGCCAACGGAGGAAGGCTGCTAGCACGAAGCCACGCGTGGCGCGCCAAAGGAAGGCCCGGGGCTGCGTGACGCATGTAGCTCCCCCTGACGACTCCTATATATAGTTCATTCAGCCCGACGAGTTTTACACGTTTTCCTCCGATCCCGACTTTTCCCAAACACCCCAAAACACTCCTAGCAACCTAGTGAAGATTCTGGTCCGCTAGAAACGCTCAGTATAAGCACGGAGATACATTTTCACGCTGTAGCAGTCGTTTCGCCCTTCTGATCGTTCGTTTCGCTTATTCTCTTGTTCTAGCCGTTGTTCTGTCTGTTAGGTGAGTTCATGGCCCATTTTGTCACTTACTTGTTTTACTATATACGGGGAAGATTACTTATACATATAAAATGAATCCATGACACAATGATTATCCGTTATTACACAAGTGTTTCCATTATCACATGAAAGTCCTCTACACACTGACCGTTAACACAACCACGTGGCTAGATAATAATAGGTAGTACTACTGGGTCTGATAAACCCCATACGGTGATACGTTTCCTTCACGCGTATGTAATCATATGATGTGTGATTCATATGGGAGGCAAAAACCATCTGCCTCGGTGTCAGTTCATTTATGGTAATAACATCCTTGGAACTGTCTGATCCACAGTTGTCAACTAGTATTGTGGTCACCGGCCTTAATATTCTGAGGATATCAAGATGGGGATATTAAGTGACATATACATTAATATCATGAGATACTATCAAGATGTGATATTGAATGCCAATTAACAAAGGTTTTATGTGAAATGTTAAAACCTGTGAACTCACCAGCGTAAGCTGATTGTTTTCAAATATATGTAATCTCAGGTATATGAGCAAAACAAGGGAAGGCTGGCGGGGTTGTTTACTGCATGCTATGTTATTGTATTGTAAATTAATTGCTTCCGCTGTAATACATTAATGTATGAAATGAAAACGTATGTTTTGTGTAATCTGGCTTGTCTGTAAATCTGCTGGCTCGATCCTGTTTAGTTACTGGTTAGTGACGATCCTTTCCTGGGCCGGAGGTCGGGGACCGGGGGCCGGGAAGTGGGGTGTCACAGAAAGATTGATTATTAGATTTTGTGAGAGTTCACCACTTGAGAGGGGGCAAGTTTTAGTCAGTTTTAATCATCCGAATCTTATTGAATTATTTCTTATAAATTACGTTTGTTCTTTATTAATCAAACATGAATTAGTATAGATCAATCGTGTAAATAAATCTGATCCTAACAAGGCTAGACCATAAAAACTAAACCCTAACAAAAACCCTAAAGTTAAACCCTAAATGCTAAATCCTAAGGCTAAATCTAAAAAACTAAACCTAAACCTAAACATAACGCTAAACCCTAAAAGCTAAGGCCCAAAATCTAAGATTATAAAGTCCCTCAAGACGGTTCTAACGCCACTAAAATAAGTTTAATTGGAGTTCGTTTGAGTCGGTTATTAGATTTCTTACATTTCTTACAAAAATGAGCCTTCTTATTTGATGCTAACCTTTATAAAATATAGGTGAAAGTTTATTTAATTTTCAAAAAGTCAACAAAACATTTATTTTTTATTTTACCCTTTTAGTTCAAAAGGAGGTATATATTTTATGAAATGTGTGGATCATGCTCTAATCTCCTTAAAATCTGCAAGAACTAAACTCAGAGATAAATCAATTGTTGATTTGCTTTAGTCGTTTGTAACAAACGATAGAGCAAAATTTGAGTTTCGAACATTCCCATCTGATTCTCTAACTTCAATAATTCAATATTACCCTGTTTATAAATGTATCTATTAATTTTGTTTGAGCTACCACATCCTAATATTCATAGATATCTTTATTTCATTTACATACTTAGGTCTGTTTGGTTTGAGGTAATGAAATGTACCAAGGAATAGAATGAACGAGGTAATGGAATGGACATAAGAATGAAATGGATCATTACCATTCCATTGTCATGTTTGATTATTAGAGGTGACGAAATGAATCATTATTTCATGTTATTTGGTAGACAGAAAAAGATGAAGGAATGCAATACAAGACTAAATGCCCTGTCCAAGCCAAGGAACTTACGCAGAAGAGTCCTGATAGATGATGAGTGAGACGAGACTAATTGAAGTCTCGTTTGTATTATGGTTTGTATTTTTATTATGTATAGAATAAAAAAATACAATAAAATTGAGGATTCGTTAGGAATCTCAAATTTGTAAAATACTGAATGAATTTGGATCGGGTCATGGTTCTGGTCATTGTTCGGATATCGGGTCGTTGTTCAACTCATGGTTCGATTCGTGGTTCAGGTTATGGGTCGGGTCATGGTTTGGTCGTGGGTCGTGTGTCATGGTTGGGTCATGAGTCGGTTTATGGTTCGAGTCATGGGTCGGGTCATGGTTTGAATCATGAGTTGAGTAAGGGGTCGGGTTATGGTTCGAGTCATGGGTCGGCTCATAGCTTGGGTCATGATTTAGATTATGGTTCGAGTCATGGGTCGGATCATATCTTGGGTCATGAGTTGGGTTATGGTTTGAGTCATGGGTCGGGTCATGGTTTGAGTCATGGGTCGAGTAATGGTTTGGATTATGGGTAGGGTACAGGGTCGAGTCATGGGTTAGATTATTGATCGAATCATCATTCAAGGAAAAAAATGAAAAATAGAACACCCCCCAAATGAATGAAAATTATTAAAAGAGAAGGAATTGCATTCCTTATGTAATGGTACATTTTATTCCAGTGTTATCAAATGTTTTATTTCATTCCAACGTAATAACTCATTTCATTCCAGTCTTCATTAATGTATATCAAACGCTATCTTATTATATTATTTTTTCTCTTTTCTATACTAAAAAACATTTATAGAGATTGTAAATAGTAACATTTATATTTAAAGAATCTTTATAAAAAAACTTGAGGTTTTAGAGAAATATATAGAGAGATAAAGAACTAGATGAAGATTCAAAAGAAATGGGCAATGAATGCTCTTACGCTGTGTTTCTGAGATATTTTTACGAGAGAAGTGAGAAGTGAGAACTGAAAAGAAATGAAAAGAAAAATGAAAAAAAAAACGTATTCTTGATTTTTTAATACAAGAAATAAAATAAAACTGAAAAATTTGTTCATTTTAATTTAAAAAGCCCAAGAAAAAAAAAAAAATTTGTTTTCACCATTTTTGACTCGCAACTTTTCTTCGACTCTGAAACACAAAATTAAAATAACCATCCCTCATGAATTTAATTTTATTTTTTGAAATAGTTTAAATAAATTATGCTGTATTTGTTGATATACCAAAAGAAGGACATCATCAATGGCGGCCGACTAACTAAAATAGCATCCTCCTAATGCTTAGCTCCTACCATGTAAAATCAACGGCCTAAATTTCACATCATATTTAATCCAACGGTTCGTAAATCATGCGCGTCAAGTTGACAAGTTGTAGGGCTTCCCCAGGAATGCTTCAATATATTTTCTCTCTCTCTTAAATCTTATCTCTTCCCTCTCAGAACTCAGATTCGCCGTTTCCCGTTTTCATCAACCAAAATAAATAGTCTACACGTATAATCATATCCATATTTTGATTGTGTACGCTTGAAATGCAATCAAATACTAACGGTGGTGTATCTGATTCACAGCAAGAGTCTCAGAACAGTCAGCCGGCGGTGGCGGCGAACACGACGGCGCCGGCGGTGGTGGGGGTCGGGCCACAGCAGCAACCATGGGTGGCTATGCAGTACTCACCGGCGGGGATGTTAATGCAGCATCATATGATGGCGCCGTCTCCGGGACATTACCCGATGTCTCCCAGTTACATGCGGTATAATCCGCACCACCTCAGCCACCATCCGGTGGCGCAACAGCCGCAGGTGGGCGGTGGTGGCGGCGGAGAAAACAGGACGATCTGGGTCGGTGATCTTCATAACTGGATGGATGAGGATTACCTGAGGAACTGCTTTGCTTCCACCGGCGAGGTATTAATTACTTTATCCAAATCTTTTGTTTGCATATCTACATGTATGAGCGCATTTATAGATTATAGACACCATCCCTCATTTATTTAGATAGAAGTACTTTAGATCCCGATATGTTGTATAGTTGTATGTATACAAAAATTATTATTTGAACCCAAACTTAGATAATATATTAATTTCAAATGTTATAATTTATAAACCATGTGATACAAAGACTTGGATACAAAATAAAATATAGTTAAAATACATTTATGCCAAATAAGTACATATTACATTTCAAAATGAAACGGTGTGGTACGTACTACTTTCTAGTGTTTTACAATATGCTTTAAGTGTGTAAATATATGTTATTTAGATATTAAACCTTGTATAAAACTTTCTTGTGTCTAAATCGTGGTTAGATAATTTATTATTTATCATGAGTAACTAGAGTATTATACATGTTTGTCAATATAATCATGTAATTTTTATAAATATATAAACAAATTTGCATAATTTTATTATTCATATTACATAGAAACATATAAAATCAAGTACAATTATAAATCTTAAATCTCTAAACAATTTTTTGTACACGACATAAAAGTTAAAGCAGTTGGATACAATTAAAAGCATGTGGGAGAGTTAATACAATTTGTGGGAAGTTAATACACTTTGATTCAATCATAACTTCATAAGAAGACTATAGAAATAATTAATTAGATGATTTCAAAATTTGTATCAATCAAAATACTAGATTTGGATTGCGAAGATTAAATAGATTAAATGATAAATTTAAAGTTTCATTTTATATAGAATCGTTTATTAAAAGTAGATTATACTTAGATATTTTTGTTTTATAGAATCGTTTATTAAAAGTGTCATTTTGTAATTATTACAGTTATTATTATAAGTAGGCATAATATTGAATTTTCTTTTTTATACGTGAATTTATTTATGTTTTATTTGAAAAAAAAACTTAAAACATTTTGGAGGACATAATTTATTGTCAGACATATAACAAAATGCTAAAATTAAAAAATAATTAAACTAAAAAACATTGAACATTCTCTCATGTAAACAAAAATATGTATTTTATGAAAGATAAAATAACAATGAACAAAATGCCTTTTTTTAAATCAATGTTTTTCATTATAACATAAAATGTTATTTGAATATTTTAAAAATAAAAACTTTTTTATGCAATTAAAATCCAATAGATTTAGGAGATGTTGCTATTTGCTATTTTATGAAAATGTTTTATTAGAAGTAGAAGATATTTTTTAGCTTGTTTAACTCATTCATTTCAAAAAGGAATCTTTTAACATATCAGCCCTTAAGGTTGCTTTTCTTTATCAATTTTAGTCCTTATCACTAACTTTGTTAAATTGTTTGTTAATACTAGGGTATTTTAATCTTTTTAAACCTAAAGTACTATTTATGTAAATAACTAATGTTTTATGTACTTATAAGGCTATTGTGTATTTTTTTTTGACAATGTATGAAACTTGTAATAATATTTAATACTTTATTAATTACTAAAATAATATTTAGATTTTTAGCTTCTTTTTTTTAAAATTAATTTAGTTTTTTATATCACACCACGTATTGTTCTAAATATATGTTTTCAAGAATTTAGTTTTATCTTTATGTATCAAGTCAATCTTTTTAATCATTTTATAAAAATTATTGTTATGAAAGATCATCTTTTTGTTTCATTTACAACTTTTTTTTTTAAATTAGCATTTCTAGTTGTCTTTTAAGCTCCTTTTCTTTTATTTAGTTTTCTATATCAAATATGCCTTTTAAATAAATTATTAAAACAAAACATAAAAGTTAAATACTGGAAATATATAAATATGGACGATGATGCATAATCTAAAGACATAAAGAAACAAACCTACATAGTGAAATCCCACTATCTTTTTCTGCTATCTTTTTATGCATACAAAATCAATGTTATTTTGTAGTATTTCTTATATATATACTGAATATTTAATAAAAATAATTTCCAAAGACACAAGACAAAAAAAATTGTTTGATAAATAAATTGATGATTGGTATTGTTTTACGTTGAATCTTACTTGATAATAAACATGCATATAATTTATTAAACATGATTATAAAAATATTTAGAAAATCCCAAATCTAAGTGTTGTACAAACCGCAAATGTGATATAAAATATAAAATAATAATAAAATGTCTAAAGGGTTGTAAGTATTATAAATTTTATACTAAGGATTACCCAATATCACTTTAATCATTTAACAATTTTAGTTTTTTACATAAAAACCTTTAGGTTTTAAAAATTAAAATATACTTATATTTAACAAAAGAAGTTACAATAGTTAGTGTTAGGGACCAAAATGGTTATAAAAATGCAACCTCGGGGGATGATATGTTGTAAGATTCATTTTTGGATTAAATGGGTTAAACAGACCAAACCTCATGGACCAAAAACGTAATTGAATCTATACATTAATTTCATATAAAGGTGCATTATTAAATAAGTTGATCAATTAAGTTTTGACAAAAATATAATTTAAAAAGTCTTATGGCACGCTTATGTTTAATATAGGGGAAGTTTCATACGAAAATCACTTCCTCGTGCGAAAACAAAAAACCAGCACTTAAGTGAACTTCAAAAATCTCTCATTTCTTTATACGTTATTATTTTTTAAAATGAATTGCATAATTGAATCACAAACTTTGTTCTCTTTCAAACGAGTATAATCGAACTATATAAAAAAAAATCATGTCACAATTTTAGGCTTTAAGGGTTGGCTTTTAAGATTTAGCTTTAGGGGTAGGGTTTAGCTTTTAGTGTTAGGTTTTGGGGTTAACTTTTGGGTTTATGGTTTAAGGTTTAGCTTTTAGGGTCTAGATGACCTTATCCTTATACTAAATAGCTAGTGACGTGTGGCACCCTGAGCTCCAAAAAACCTGGTAATACGTTTAAAACTCAAGAATAACACCACAATTTAGGTCCCAGAAAATTCTTTTAATATAATACGTATTTGCGCCACTTAAAACCATTCGACATTAACATAGACCACCATAAAGTGTAACAAGTATTTATAAAATGATTTGTAATAAAAAAATATGTAGATACGTATGTATTTAAGTCCAACAAGTTTAAATCAAAACACCTGGGAACTTCGTTCGACCCAATTCGTCTGTCTGAATTTCGTTCGCCTGTGGTTCACCTATGACCTGCAAACACCCATTTAAAACACTCATTAGTTCATAAGAACTAAGATTATCCATTTATACTTCAGGGTACCTTCTGTGTGGTTTCCGGGCCTCAAAACACACAAAACAACACTCAGATAGCACCAGGTCAGGGCGCAGCCTACGCCCTTGGGGCTGTCCGGGCATAACCTTCGGCCCCTGCAACCTTGTTTTATCCGTTTCACGTCTTAGAACCTCTTTTTTTTCGCCCCCAGTCGTTCCGTATCACCCGAAACAATCCCAATTTACTAACATATAATCAAAACATGTTATAATCATAATAAATCAAGAACTATAACACATTCATTCTCGTTTTACGTGCGAATCAATTGATTGTGCCATTTTACCTTTTGACCTCGCAAGGTCAAAGGTTGAAATGTTCTTGTGGTTCATCTGCCCATCAAGTTCACCTCATTCTTGGATATTCACACATGTGAATTACCCATTATGTTCGCAGCGAATTGGATGTTCACACACATTGTCCTTCCATCCAATTCCACCCATATACACCACTTGTATATGATCCTGTTTAATCGTCAATAACCTGGATAATCACAACCACTTGTGACTCCACTTTATCACCATTTCACCATCATATTCATATTCCACATGTACATGATCATCATTTATCCGTATCACCACCCATTTCATCATTTCACAACTTGAGTTTACATGTACATGATCACACCACTTGTGACCCATGTACTTAATCGCCAAAGCTCAACAATATAGGGTCTTACCTTAAATCCAAATCGCTTTCTATTTAGCCAATTTCTTCCCGGGTCTATGCGTTTCAGTTTCACCACCACCTCATATGATCACGACTCATATAATTTATCCACATATTTATTTATGAGGTTAATTACACCCATTTGAGCCGTTAATTAGTTCTTAGCAAATAAAAGCTAACAACTATCATTTTCATATATCAATCAATTTACAATTAGCAAGCAAACTCACAACTCATTGTCATTTCATCAAACAACTTATGTGTAGAATTTCTAGTTACATCATTGCACATCATATAACTAGTTATCAACATCCAATTTTCATCAATTTAATCAACAATCAAGCTTTTCATTGCACATAAGCATACATTACACCAATTTAAGCATAGAATTCATAGTATCTACTACATACATCAAGTACTCCTACCACATTATTGGCAACTATTATTGGCAACTATGAGGTGTTTTACACCTTTAACCCATTAGTTTCAAGTTTCCAATATTGATAGTTTTCAATCCTTCAAGGTTACACTTAACTAGTTAAAACACATATTAAATACCAAACTAACTTAACCCCGTTAGTTTCTAATAAGAATAATTATTATTATTTTACACATAACACATAATACATAACTTTCATTAAATATTTAATTTTTGCCGAGCGTTTTGAATCGAGTAAAAAAATGTTTGAATCGGTTTGAGTCTCAGAAATTGAAGGCCCCAAGTTGTTTAAAAAAGTGTTCCATATTATCTAAATACACAAAGTTATGCCCTAATCATTTAAGAATCCATGTATCTAAACTTAACAAATAAGTTATAAAGAGAATTACATAATTGATGGAATAGCAGATGGTGGCAATGGTAATGTGCATAGGTAATGAATTTGGTGGAGAAATAGAGAATTACGATCACAACTCACTAATAGTATTCATTCAAACCATAATCGTCAAAGGCGCCTGAGGCGCATGTTGAGGCGCATTAAATGCGCCTATTTCAGATAACTATAGCCTGAATTTGGCCGAAGTTTTGGTCGAAAAGTGCAAAAGGTGGCTAGAAATCCTGAATTTCGCTAGAATCGCACCTCAAGCGCCTTCAACAACTATGATTCAAACCAATATTTTGGATTTTTAGCTTTATTGTTTTTAAAATGAGTTGTGGGTTATTGGGTAATAACTAATAAGTTTAATTGGTTAATTGGTATTGGACTTCATCATGGGTAATTCATATTAAGTTATTTGGGTATTAAATTAACTCTTTTTTTCATTAAAAATCTACCATACTGATCCGAAATTATTCCAAACTAATCTACCCGTTTTTATGTCCGCGACATCCTATCTAAGAAGTAAGAAGCAACAACTTTACGAAGCGGTCTACAACATAATAGCTTTATTAGGTTTGGTTTTATTATAGTTTTATTGATATAAATTAGTTTATAAAAGGTTTATATTTGAATTTTTTTAATTTTTAAAGTTAAAACTCACTTTCTTATGGGTGTGGTCGTTGGCAAATTTTATGGGAGTCGATTGAGATTGAGATCAGAATATATAACATTGTAAACTAAAATTTCATGGGTGTGGAACAAACTCATGCTATCTATGTAGGGGAGATGGTTATAATACATATGTTTTTTTTTGGTGCTAAACGTTGGATAAATTTTGAGTCATTAATCAATCTTAGGGGTGTTCAGAAAACCCGAAAACTTTTTAAAACCGATAACCAAATGGATACGTAACCGAAAAAATCCAAATCGAGATTCGGTTTTCTGTTCAGTTTCTAACCGTAACTGAATTCGTAATTCGGTTTTTGGTTTGGTTGTCGGTTCCATATTTGTAAAAAATTCGGTTTGTTTGGTTTTTCTGTTTAACCGAATCAATCGAATATAAAAATGAATAAAATAATTTTATTATTGATATATAAGGTTTTTAAAATCCTAACACTAACTTATAATCTGTTAGTCGTATACTCGCATATCTAACCCCGTAACCTTAATCAAACGCATCGCAGAGTAGCAGCCAATAGGTAAAAAATTAAAAAAAACAAGCTATTTGTTCGAATTTGGTTAAAGTCGGGTTAAAACAGTTTATTTGGTTTTAACCGAAAACCGAACCAATTCGGTTCGGTCCGGTTTGGTTAAATATTTTCTTAATTCGGTTCGGTTCGATAAAAAATTTTCAGTTGCGAACAAATTGAACAAATCCTTAACCGAACCGATGAACACCCTTAATCAATCTAATCAATGGTTAAAATCACGTGGTTCCGTTTTTCGCCTTTAAAGATGCATGAATTAAACTGAAAAGGTAGAAGAGGAAACTCTAAATTTGTTAATCTTTAAAAGTAAATGAAGTTCCACCAGCTTGTTAAAAATTAAATAACTTCTATATGTTTTAGTATTTTTTTAAAAATTTACACCATTAAATAGAGAATTTCATTATCTTTAATTCGACTATAGTATTGATATAGTTTTTTTCGATTTTTTTACTTTGTTCGTAATTATGTACGTGGTCGTGATTTCGGAGTCTGTGGCTATACAGTGGCTCCGTAATTTTTGTGTGTATGTTGGTCGTGGTCCGTGATTATACGCTTGGTCCGTAATTTTATGTGCGTATTTGTTTGTCGGAAATTTTTACATACCACGGTCCATGATTTATATCCGCAGTCCGTAATTACATGTTTAATGCTTTTGATGACTCTACTCTTGCCCGTCATACACGTGGTGCATTTTGATTGTATCCTATGGTTAGCACAGAAAAACGTACTTGTAATTCAACCGTCTCCTCTATGTAAGTACGCCACATTAAACAATAACATTGTTTATATATTTATTAGTCATGTATATGCTTTTTTTTTTTTACCAATCGTTGAAATGTAATTTCATTTTTTATCACAACGTAAATTAACTTATAGTTGCTATGATTGTTAATAATTCTAAGCATATTGCTATCTGATAAACTTTAAAGTTCCTTGATGTATCTTTTTGTTAAAATGTGAAAATTTGGTACAATTAGTAGTAATTTTTTTCTAAGATAAGATATTACATTTGCAGCTACTAGAAAATCATTGTTGTCCTTTAACTTATGTTTCAGGTTGCTTCAATCAAAGTTATTCGCAACAAACAAACAGGTTTCTCGGAAGGATATGGATTTGTTGAGTTCTTTTCACATAACGCAGCCGAAAAGGTTTTGCAGACGTACACATCCCTTGCTATGCCTAATACAGAACAACCTTTCCGTTTGAACTGGGCCACTTTTAGCATGGGTGATAAGCGTTCAAATAATGGTTCTGATCTTTCGATATTTGTAGGAGATCTAGCTGCAGATGTAACTGATACTTTATTGCATGAAACTTTTGCTAACAAGTATCTGTCTGTTAAAGCTGCTAAAGTTGTCATTGATGCAAATACGGGCCGCTCCAAAGGTTATGGTTTTGTAAGGTTTGGAGATGATGGTGAGAGGACTCAAGCCATGACTGAAATGAATGGAACTTATTGTTCAAGCCGACCCATGCGTATTGGTGCTGCTACTCCAAGAAAATCATCCGGTTACCAACAACAATACGGTTCTCAAGGTACTTCTTTTAATCTAATTAGTCTGATTTTTATTAGCTTTTGAGTAAATTACACAGATGGCTTATGTGATTTGCATAAAGTAACAGGTTTGGGTATTAACTGTTTCAAGTAACATGTTGGGTTTTATGCGTTAAAATTTCTAACGAGTTTGAGTGTTACGGTTGAAATTTCTGTCAAGTTTAGATAAAATGACCATAATATCTTCGATATTCACCATTTGACTTTGATTATACAGAAGTTTAAAAGGTATTTTGGTCATTTCACTATAACATAAAGTTAACAAGAGTTGGGGTTGTTTGGTAATCTCTTAATGATTCCATTAAGAGGATATCTTTGAATCGGTAATACACATCCTAGTGGTTTATGAAACCTAACTTTTAATCGTTCAGACATCTGGATAGTTTAACACAATTT
Organism: Stevia rebaudiana; assembly: GCA_009936405.2. Classification (NCBI taxonomy): domain Eukaryota; kingdom Viridiplantae; phylum Streptophyta; class Magnoliopsida; order Asterales; family Asteraceae; genus Stevia; species Stevia rebaudiana. The sequence goes on from WOUH02000017.1 coordinate 2,069,592, forward strand.
TACCAAAGAGGACTAACAATTTTTTTCTCTAATTGCGAGCATGTAAAAGTTTGTAATTTCCAGCCATTCTCGACTTTTTGATTGAAGAGGACCAACATTTTTTTTCTATATATGTAGAAGTTTGTAATTTCCTTATATTTCTTATTTATCAGGTGGTTATAATATGTCAAATGGTGTCTCTCATTCTGATGGAGATTCAAACAATACAACGGTCAGTATAGATTCTTGAAGTTGTTGGTTTCTTTACAGAATCAAACCTTTAGTATGTTTTTGTATTGGTGGCTAACATTTCGTATGTTCTAGATCTTTGTGGGCGGACTTGACCCGACTGTTAGTGATGAAGATCTTAAGGAGCCTTTTTCTCAGTATGGTGACATAGTTTCAGTGAAAATACCCATCGGTAAAGGATGTGGATTTGTACAATATGCCAACAGGTACAACATATGCTTTTGTTTTATGATAATTGGTTCAATGGTTATAAAATCATTAAAGCAGCCCATATGGTTAACAAATTGTGACCAATGTTCATTGGTTCGGGTCATGATTGTTAAATATCTGAACCTTGGCACCAGGTGGCTTATGATATACCTTAAAGAGTTTTATATGGTTTGTTTTGTTGGCTTTTGTAATATATATTGGCAGAAATAATGCTGAAGAGGCACTCCAGAAGCTAAATGGCACCACAATTGGCAAGCAAACTGTTAGACTTTCTTGGGGACGTAACCCAGTAAATAAACAGGTATCCCTTTCCCCCCCAAGAAAACTAAAATAAAATTTTTTTTTTTATATTTCTCAATAACTAAACATGAATACATAAGCTATACTCCTATAATATAATATAACATTAACTACGTTATAGACCATACACGGCTTTATGGATACATTTTAATTATTATGCTCAATATTATAAGTAGTCATAAAAGTAGATTATATTAATATTTTATGTTTTATTATATGATTTTAATTAGTATACCTATTATTATAAGTAGATGTAATATTAAATTTTCCTTCTTATATGTCAATTTATTTATGTGTATATTATAAAATAAAAGAACCAAAATTATTTTTGATGCACTTAAATTTATTGTTGAACGAAAAAAATTAAAAAGAACAGCTTAAACTATAATTTTCCCAGGCATCAATTTATTGTCGAACGGATAACACAAAACTAAAATAAGTGTTTAAACTATAAATATAAAACATTTGTATTTGGTGAAAAATAATATTGCAATATATAAAATATGTTTTTGTTTCCAGAAAATTAATGTTTTTCATTAGAACCTAAAATATTATTCCGAGGTTACTCTTTTTAAGACTGAAACTCTTAAAAACTTGAAACTTTAAAAACGAAATATGTTACAATTGGACTGAAACTTCTAATCCTTACAAACCTTAGGGACGAAAACTGTTTTTTACTCTATTTTAATATGAATTTTGTTGGGTTTAGTTAAATTCAGATAAATTAAAAGGTGTTGTCATTTGACATTTTTGATGTGGTTTATATTAAAAGGTATAAGATGGGTTAAAGTCAAAATGAGTTGTGATTAACACATTACATTATTTTCTTCATATTGATTTAGAAACATATCAAGCATGATTACAAAATCTATATTGTGTAAATATAAAATTAATTTAATCTAAATCGATGAAGCATTCTAAGCATTTGAATAGACTCTAGGCGACTTTTGATATATTGAATCCGTTCAAATCATTTTGTTTAAGTAAATGGCTGCAATTTATCTCTGTTATAAAAAAAATACAACTTAAAAAATAATTAATCAACCATTTTTCATATAAACGGATTGAAATTGTGACCTCAACATGTTCCAATGTTCCATAAACAACCCATGTCTAACCAATTATATTTAAAATTTCACAGTTGAGAAACGACTTTGGGAACCAGTGGGGTGGGCCATACTATGGAGGTCCCGCATATGAGGGGTACGAATATGCGATGACGCCACCTCATGACCCGAGCATTTATGCTGCAGCGTACGGGGCGTATCCGATGTATGGCATTCATCAACAAGTAAGCTAGCTAATCAAGGTCAGAAAAGAATTTAATCAAGTGGATAGCTAGCTAGCATCAACTTAAAAAATAATGGTCACAAATTATTTGTGTTCCATTATAACGAAACACTTTGTAGCGTCTTGGGAGTGTAGATTGCGCGCGCTCTCTCCTCCCTCTCAATATGGAGTGGTGGTTGAATTTTGACTAAATGAGCTAGATTTCTAGGGTTCCAGGTCACTTTTAAACATGTCTTTCTTTTTAATTTCTTATGTGTGGGATTTAATCTTAATAAACTTAATTACAACATCTTATATTGCTAGCTTCTTAATGCTCTGATGTCGTGGACTATTTATGTTTGACTTTGGAACCTGTCAACTTTCCGAGTTAACTTTTCAAATTGGTTGACTTCAATCGATTTATGTTAACCGAGAGCATGATTTCATAAAAGTTTGAAATGTGGTGTTTGTTGGTAACTAGATAGAGCAAGTCTCAGGTTGCTGCGAGACTATTGTTTATAAACAATGTTATATGAAGCACAGATTTCAATATGGTTGCAACTTGCGAATACTCTATCTCCCTGTCAAAATGCAGATTACATTACAACCTGTTATGAGGTGAGGTTACTATACATTAGGTCATAATAGGTTGCCGCATTTACTTTTATGAAATGAATCATATGCCAACGGGTATTTAATCCTTCGCATTCAACTTCTTGGTCACCATGACCTTTAATAATCTTTTAAAAGACGAAACAAATATATCACACATATTACTCTAAATGTGTTGCAGTAACGAATAAAGAGATGATCCGAAGTAAATTCCGGGCTTCTGTATGGCCTTTTCTAGCTAAAGAACCTGCTAAAACACAAGAAAAACCGTTAGTCTCACCGCAGGAGGGTTGCTCCTGCGATCGGACTCCGGCGTGAGGA
>WOUH02000017.1:2096897-2108902 GCA_009936405.2 Stevia rebaudiana
AGTTTGTTTTGTCATTTCCCGCTTCGTTTGAACTCCGTTTCGCACGCGGTTTTCGCCTACGTTCACAATTTTTAATTATCTATTTAACGCCATTGGTTTCACCTCCAAATGAGGTGTTGATATTTTGGCCCTTTCCCACGCTTCTTACCTAGCGTGTATCTTTCAAACCATCGCTTAAATCAAAATTCCGCATACACACATTTGACTCTAAATTCTCCAACGAACACAATCGTGAGATAAAATTTTCTAGGCTCGGGGTTTTTCCAATCATCTCGGTGCGTTTATCGAGGTTTTCCTGGGTTTTCCTTTTTATCGATACAAGCATCTAGGTCATGCCTCATCTGAAAACCGGGCGTTACATAAAATCTGCCAGTGCGGCAACAATCTCGGAGATAATCGAAATAGCAAACACTTTGAGAGACCAAGCGGTCGTTCAGCGTAAATTTAAATCATCTCATTCCGAACCATCTAAGTCAAACAAACGTAAATGGGATGACTCTAGGAGTAACTCAGTTCCTACTCTCTACACCACAGTCATCTTCAGTTCAATCCACTACCACTCAGAACAAGAAAAGTAAATACACTGGGAGTCTGCCCGAATGTAACAAGTGCAATTACCACCACACAGGTCTTTGTGAAGAAGTCCTTTGTAAAAGATGCAAGCAAATCGGGCATAGCTCCAACAATTGCACAAACCTCTTCAACGCTTCTAAGAACGACAGAGTATGTTATGAATGTGTCGCTATAGGGCATTTCAGGCACAACTGCCCGAAGCTAAACGTAGAACATTCATGATCTAAAAAGAAACGATCCCAACTATGCCACGGGTACGTTTCCTCTCAATAGTTAATTCACTTCTATTCTGTTTGACACCGAAGCTGATTAGAACTTCATATCTACCGAGTTTATAGATTAATCCTATTCCGTTAAACATACCAATATACGACAATTCTTAGGATTAGCCGGTTACTATCAACTTTTCTCAAATCACTCTTTACATTTCCAAATCTAAAGAAGTGTCTTGCGGATGAATCATTAATCATTCCTCTCGATGAAATATGCGTTGATGACAAACTTCATTTCATCGAGGAACCAATCGAGATCGTTGACAGACAGGTCAAGCGACTCAAAATCAAACAGCTTCCGATAGTCAAGGTCAGATTGAATTCATGGCATAGTCCAGAGTATACGCTGGAACTTGAAGACCATATGAAAGAGAAGTATCCCCAGCTATTCCAAGAGCGGAATGAGTAAACTCTAAATTTCGGGACGAAATTTCCATAACACGGGGAAACTGTAACGATTGGCCGTTTTCCAGCAGTCAACCGACCGATTTCCGACCGTTGACTATATCAAAACCGACGGTACGCCATTTTTAACTCGATATTTATGTGAATTAAATATCATCATTGTATTCTTAAACAAATTCCGAATCAAATGAGTGTAATCAGAATCTCGATACGATCGACGGTTTGAAAGTTACGCGCCAATCAACACAATGCTCCATAGACCAGAAATCCCACCACCTCATTTGGAGGTGAAACCAATGGGGTTAGATGCGAAACGGATAATCGTGAACGTAGGTGAAAACCGCGCTCAAAACGGAGTCCAAACAAAGCGTGAAACGCGAAAACAGTTAACCAAACGCACTAACCGGGCCACGAAACGACGTGTCGGGACACGTGGCGCCTCGGGACCCATGCCCGGACACGTGGCAGGTCAAGAGGATTGCTGGCACCCTTCTTGACACGTGTTGACACGTGTCAACATCCCTAGATTAGTCAGCAGCCTGCGTGGTATCACCACACACTGCCCCCTCATCACCACTACCACGCGTGGCGCGCGGGTGGCCAAGGCCGGCGCGCGTGGCGCGTGGCTGCCCCATAATCGCCTATTAAAAGGGGTCGACGACCCCAGTCCATCTGCACCCCACAATCAGTCTCAAAACACACACAAACACCATCAAGTTCTCGATCTTTCGGGTATTATCGCAATGGTGTTCTAGTTCTTTCTCGGATATGATAACTAACCAGGGTCTGCGGAGGTTATCACCCTAGCTCTAGAGACTCTCGGAGATCAAGCTCAAGGATTGTGGACTCTCTCTCTACTCTCTTTCATCTTATTATCTATCCCCTCTTCGATATCATGTGAGTTCATAGCCCCTTTTGTCACCTTACTTGTTTTACAGTACGGGGTGGGATTACTTTGTTCACATAATACTATCTCTGTTATTACATAGCTGACATGATACCATTCTAAGGCCCTATTTCTGGACCGTTAACATTGGTTGGCCGGGTAATAATGGGTAGTACTACTGGGTTTGATAAACCTCATGCGGTAACCTAGCGATCCGTTAAGCGTATGCATTATTGATCCTCATTTATATGATCTAGTAAATCATATGGGGGCGACATCATGCATATCACGCTTCGGTGCCAGACAGTTATGGTAATAACAATCAAATCGGAAACTGACTGATCCTTAGTTTTGCAAATAGTATTATGCAGTATCATGCTATTGATTATACTAATGACTATGTGTATAATGAACTAACAAAGGTTTTACTGATTATCAAAACCTATGGACTCACCAGTGAATGCTGAGTTTTTCCAAACTAATGTAATCTCAGGTATATAAAACAAGGATCAAGGGACAGGACTCTGGCTATGTGTTATGCTTAATAGATGTTATGATTGTATTGTACTGATTGTATTATATTGTAACTTTTGCTTCCGCTATCATGTAATCACTTTGATATTATGAATAAATGGTTTGTTTGGTGTAATCTGAGTTGCGTATTATAAACCGGTTAACTCGATCCTACCGGACCCGATTAGTTGACCGGATCGCTCTCTGGACCGGTCGGGGGCCGGGGAGCGGGGTGTCACACTGCACTTTATGTTGCTTACCGCCACTAAAACGTAATTGGAACAGTATGATACCCGACATAGTTGGACCTTTGGTCACACTTGAGCTCAAACAATACGTGTGGCTAAAAGCGTATGGTTACAATTTTTTTGCAGTCGTAGGCGTAATTTGACTCATTGTTATAAGTTTGTCTTACTTTGTGTGATATTTGATGGATATTAACAACTATTCGTCAACAATAAATGACGTTCAGAAGAGAGATGTTCACAAGTTAAACAAATCTCTCGTATTATGTCAAATTACACATGTTATTTATTATAAAACATCGAGTCTTGTAATTATTATAATTCTGCCTCAACAACCATAAAGACTATATGCAAGTCGTGGGGTGAAGTAGACCTCTAATGCATTTTGTTTTGGAGTCGTCAAACCAGGGCCTTCAGTCATGTCCACGGGAAGACCTCCACCGTGACTCATATCGAAAGAATGAATAAGACGAGCCAATGTCAGATGCATCAATTGGAGAGCATAGGTGGCTCCGGGGCAAGAACGTCTGCCATACCCAAATGGAACAACCACAAACTGCTGGCCTCTTAGGTCAATGTGTTCATGGTCTGAACCAATAAACCTTTCGGGTTTAAATTTAGATGGATCACTCCAAATCCTTTCATCCCTATGAAGCTTCCATGCATTAACTATCAACCTTGTCCCTGCTTTGACATTGTAACCCGCAACCGTACAATCCTCCCTCGCCTCTCTCGGACCTAGAAGAGGCGCGGATGGGTAAAGACGCAAAATTTCTTTGATTGTAGCTTCAAGAAACACGAGGTTTCTTATGTCAGATTCATCCACTAGTCCTTCTTTACTGACAACGTCCTCGATCTCTTGTTGTAATTTCTTTAGAACATCATGATGGTTTAACAATAAGGAGATGGCCCAAGTAAGTGTCACGGACGTGGTCTCGTTGGCTCCAAGAATCAAGGCCTGTAGCATAACCAATTAATTAATTTATCATCATCGTACTCAGTATATTTCACCTAAAGGTCGGGTTGAGCAGGGTGGCATGTAGACAGTCTTACCTCTAACATGTAGGAATAGAGAGGATGCATGCAATGAGACCCCCCCGCTCATGATGCCTATTAACCGTTTATCGTAGCTTTTAACGTTATTTTCATAAAAATATGTAAAGTAACGTTAAAAATAGTGCAAATTTACTTTTGCCCCTGTAGAAACACATATATATACATTATATGACGCATCACAAACGGGGCGACAACCAGTTAATCAATTGTGCCTAGTATATCAATTAAGTATGCATAGAAGTTTATTATATATACAACATACCATACACGTGGACTTGATGCTAGTATTTGAATCATGCTCTAGATTGGAGAGTTGCCCTTCATCTTCAAGTGACAACATCACATCAATAAAGTCCTTTACGTTGTCTTTCCTTGGTTCTAAATCTAATTTCCTCTTTAGCCGATGTTCATTTAGCCATCCTTGGAGTACGAAATCAAAATCTCTAGCGGTCTTTTTCATCTGCATCTCGTGACCCTGAAAATCCAACCACGAAAGAGAAGGTATCGCATCCGACAAAACAAAAAGACCACTCAACCGAAAGAACTCAGTGATGGCCCTTTGGCATCTAGCAGCCTCATCGCTATCACCTCTAGCACCAAAGTAGCGTTTTCCAGCCACCATCATTACAATAATGTTTAACATCATGTGTTCCAACCATTTATTCACTTCCACAACCACAGGCCGGTGTGGGTTGTCTACCCATCGCTTATAGACCTTGTTAATTCCCAAATAAATCTCAGTGGAACGGACATCCTTCATCATCTCCACGCGCTGATTCGAGAGGACCTCAAGGATCGCAATCTTCCTCATTTCCCGCCAAAATGGAGAGTACGAAGCCAACGGAAACACCGAAGAGTTGAAACACATGTGCTTTACAGCGGCGGATTGAGGCCTCGTAGCAAATGCTTTGTCGTTGACGGTGAAGCATTCTTTTGCTACTTCCCAACTGCTTACAACCAATGCGCGGCTGGATCCTAGACGGATGCTAAAGGCAGGACCATATTTGTCTGCCATGGCACCTAGTGTACGGTAAAGAAGATGGTTGCCACCGCCAAATAAGAGGAGATGTCCGATGACTGGCCATGCACCATGGGGCTCTGGAGCTTCTCTTTCCGTCGATTTTGAGTTGGTTCTACAGATTATTTTGAAATAGAATAGTAACACTAGAGAAAAAGAAAACAGAATTAGCTCGAGTGAACAATTCATTGTGTGGTTGTATGTTTATTATGGCGTGAGAATATAACTTGGTGATATATATATATATATATACACGTGATGGATAATATCTACACACTCTCGAGTTTAGAAAACACTCGAAACTCACTTTTTGTAACATATGTTAGAACGACTTTTTTCGAATTTTAATTTTTACAACTTTATATTTTTTATATAAATTATAAATACTTTTGATAAAAATTTTTAAAAAAGTGCCGATTAGTTTTTATTAAATTTTGTTTTTTAAATTTCAGAAATTGTAACATATATATGTAAATGTTACATATGTTACAATTTTTTGGCTGAAACTTTTTAAAACACGGGTTTGTTTTTTTTTAAAAAAAAGTACACAACGTTATTTTTTTAAAAAAGTGACGAAAATAAATTTAAAACAGTCTTTTAAAAAAAAAAATTAACTTAGAGTTTTCGAGCGTTCTTTAGAGTTTCTTATGTTTTCTCAACTCGAGAGGTTTTACATATTATAAAAAGTGTAGGAAGTTTTAAAACTCCGGTCAAATGAACTCCAATTGACCTTAATCTCGCGGCATTAGAACCGTCTCGTCGAGCCCTAACTAAAAACCCTGAAAACCTAAACCCTAAAACCTAAACCTTAAAAACTAAACCCTAATTATACATTATAAGTCTAAACCCTTAAAAATTAACCCTATACCCGAAAATCTAAACCCTAAAACTAAAATCTAATGCTAAACCCTAATACTAAACTCTAAAGCTCTAATTCCAAAATCCTAAAAAAATATTAATAAACTTGTAAGTGCTCATAGAATTATTATAAGTGCTAAACCCTAATTAAATAAAATATTAATAAACTTGTAAGTGCTCATAGATTTTCTAGAGATTAGTTAACATATATATATGAGTACTTACAAGATCATTAATATTTTATTTGTATGTTAACTAATCAAAATTGTGATTTGACTCGCCTAGCGTTATGACGGGCCGAAACGTATACTAACTTGAATTTATACCATGGTTCAACTCCTATTACAAATAAAATTTAAGTATAATCGTAAACCAACTTTAAACGTACATAAAATAACCATGAAAACATAGTGTACTTCTGACTCTTTTACGTTGAAACGTACATTAACTTCAATTTATACCGAAACGTCGAAACGTAAACCAACTTTTGATATTTATTAAGAAACAAAAGTGATAATTTGGAAAACTTAGAAACTTGAAAACTTAGAAACATGAAAACATAGCGTACTTTTTCTTATAGTTTGCAACATTGTTTTTTGCACCAAAGGATTTTGGTGCAAACTATGTTCCAAAGTTCATTTTGTGACACATTTGCTACAAAATTCTGCGTCAAAAATTAAATTTTTTCTAGTAGTAGTGTATCCGGACATAGCTTTTGTGAATAATATTATAATACGACTGAGTTATGTATAAAATTTTACTTCCTTTTCATTGTTTGTACCAAAAAAATATATTTTATAGCTCTGTATGTATATTTATGTGTGGTTATGTATGATATTCCCATTCAATAGCATATCTGTATACGTGATGCATGAATCATGTAGAAATGACATCGTGAAAGAATTCTTGAGGAAAGCGACACGATTGCATGTACACCATGTTTTCGAGGAACGACTGAATATTTCTTAATTCTAAAATTATGAAAGTGTAAGGCAAAATATGGGTAAGGAAATCTTATTTAGTGTATTAGATTGGTTACTTGTATATAATTAGTATTTTTTTTATAAGTGCGATGGTTTCAGAATTAGTAATTTGTTTTACTATATAACTGATGTAAGCACCAAACGATACATAACATAATATTAAAAGAAATTTTGGTGGCATATAAGACTACTACGTGGGTATATAAAACTCAATAATGAAAAGTCAAAATCAACCATATAAGGGTGGAGGGAGTGCTAATCAGGTAGCTTCTATGTAGCGGCTACACCGCCATATGTAAGACGTGTAGTGTGCGAGTAGGGGGAGGGCAATCGGGTACTTCTATGTAGCAGCTACACCGCCATATGTGAGGCGTGTAGTGTGCGGGTAGGGGATAGGTGGGTAAGTGAAGCCGAGACTGGTTAGGCATTAATAAAAAAAAAACTATCCTTATAAAATACTCTCATTTCTTTAAAAAAAAAACACACTCATCCTAATTTTTCACCAAACACTGACATTTTTTAATTGTAACTCCAGTCGTAAGCCTGCTCGTAACGAAGAACTTCCACTACCAATTATTGATGACGAACAAAAATATGATGGCCACGACGAAAGAAACCCGGATAAATATAAAAGAAAGTATACTAAGCAAATGAAACTGGCCGACGTTGAGGAGGAACCGATTCACGTTGATGATGAACCGAGAGGGTTTTCATATTATAAAAAGTGTAGAAGTTTAAAAACTCCGGTCAAATAAACTCCAATTGACCTCAATCCGGCGGCATTAAAAGCGTCTCGTCGAGCCCTAACTAAAAACCTTGAAAACCTAAACCTTAAAGCTAAATCCTAAAACCTAAACCTTAAAACCTAAACCCTAATTATACATTATAAGTCTAAACCCTTAAAAATTAACCCTAGACCCTAAAATCTAAACATTAAAACTAAAACCTAATGCTAAACCCTAATACTAAACTCTAAACCTCTAATTCCAAATTCCTAAAAAAATATTTATAAACTTGTAAGTGCTCATAGAATTATAAGTGCTAAACCCTAATTAAATAAAATATTAATAAACTTGTAAGTGCTCATAGATTTTCTAGAGATTAGTTAACATATATATATGAGTACTTACAAGATCATTAATATTTTATTTGTATGTTAACTAATCAAAATTGTGATTTGACTCGCCTAGCGTTATGACGGGCCGAAACGTATACTAACTTGAATTTATACCATGGTTCAACTCCTATTACAAATAAAATTTAAGTATAATCGTAAACCAACTTTAAACGTACATAAAATAACCATGAAAACATAGTGTACTTCTGACTCTTTTACGTTGAAACGTACATTAACTTCAATTTATACCGAAACGTCGAAACGTAAACCAACTTTTGATATTTATTAAGAAACAAAAGTGATAATTTGGAAAACTTAGAAACTTGAAAACTTAGAAACATGAAAACATAGCGTACTTTTTCTTATAGTTTGCAACATTGTTTTTTGCACCAAAGGATTTTGGTGCAAACTATGTTCCAAAGTTCATTTTGTGACACATTTGCTACAAAATTCTGCGTCAAAAATTAAATTTTTTCTAGTAGTAGTGTATCCGGACATAGCTTTTGTGAATAATATTATAATACGACTGAGTTATGTATAAAATTTTACTTCCTTTTCATTGTTTGTACCAAAAAAATATATTTTATAGCTCTGTATGTATATTTATGTGTGGTTATGTATGATATTCCCATTCAATAGCATATCTGTATACGTGATGCATGAATCATGTAGAAATGACATCGTGAAAGAATTCTTGAGGAAAGCGACACGATTGCATGTACACCATGTTTTCGAGGAACGACTGAATATTTCTTAATTCTAAAATTATGAAAGTGTAAGGCAAAATATGGGTAAGGAAATCTTATTTAGTGTATTAGATTGGTTACTTGTATATAATTAGTATTTTTTTTATAAGTGCGATGGTTTCAGAATTAGTAATTTGTTTTACTATATAACTGATGTAAGCACCAAACGATACATAACATAATATTAAAAGAAATTTTGGTGGCATATAAGACTACTACGTGGGTATATAAAACTCAATAATGAAAAGTCAAAATCAACCATATAAGGGTGGAGGGAGTGCCAATCAGGTAGCTTCTATGTAGCGGCTACACCGCAATATGTAAGACGTGTAGTGTGCGGGTAGGGGGAGGGCAATCAGGTACTTCTATGTAGCAGCTACACTGCCATATGTGAGGCGTGTAGTGTGCGGGTAGGGGGTAGGTGGGTAAGTGAAGCCGAGACGGGTAAGGCGTTAATAAAAAAAATATTTATATCGGTATAAAATACTCCCATTTCTTTAAAAAAAACACACTCATCCTAATTTTTCACCAAACATTGACATTTTTTAATTGTAACTCCAGTCGTAAGCCCTCTCGTAACGAAGAACTACCACTACCAATTATTGATGACGAACAAGAATATGATGGCCACGACAAAAGAAACCCGGATAAATATAAAAGAAAGTATATTGAGCAAATGAAACTGGCCGACGTTGAGGAGGAACCGATTCACGTTGATGATGAACCGGTTGAAGATGACGAATATGTTGTAGCAGTTAAATTTGACGAGCAATGAATTAAAAAAAGAAAAATTCATCAATCGAGGGGCGCATCAAAAGTGGACGCTCGAACAAAATGAAGCATTGTGTAGGCTTGGATCCATATTTCTAAAGACAAAAAAGTTGGAAATCAACAAAAGAGGAAAAACAATTTGCAGCGAATTCTTGACCAATACAACAAGTAACTTGGAGGAAACACCTATACTACACACCAACTCAACAAAAAATGGAATACTTTGAACCAACAAATTTGGTGGTTCAATGGTAATCACATCCAAGCGGTATATATAATCTTCATTAACCTATTATTATTTTAAATTTATACAATATTGATCATGTTGAACTTTGTTAATATACAAATAAATTATTTATTAGAAACGTTTGCGTGGTAGTAGATCTGGTAACTTGGATGTAATGAAGAAGGCGGAAATTAGAGACTACTCAAGGAAGCATAATTGTGAATTTAAACCCGTTAGTTGTAGGGATAATGTAATCATCCATGATAAGTAGCTCAAATGCCCGCTTATAGATGAAGAGTTTTCTTCTCAATCGGATCATAAAAGGAAGTCATCTGATTCAGGAAACTCCAAAACTTCTTCCAATGACGATCCTCTTACAACTTGAACACCCGACCTTAAAGAAGATGGGACCCCAAAACAGCAGCACTCACAGCAAAGAAATCGGACGAGTCGTCTTCAAGTATTGGTATTTTGGCCAAAAAATTGAAAAGTTTTCAAGTGTGAGGGAAACGATGTTGAAAGATTTATTGAAACAAAGAAGAAAAAAGACTAGGATATCGCTACTTTTGTGGAAGAGCAACGAGCGGCTATCTGTGAGGATCACATGGACCGGGATTTTAAGATGTTTACGGACCCGCCCAATCATCTAAGCGGAACGATGTTGGAATTAAATACTTCAAAGAAAACGTGACATCGTGGCTCGCCATGGTTGGCCATATAATTTTTAGGGTTTTTTGATTTTTTTTTTTATATTTTAGTTTTTAATGTTTCCAATTTTTTTTTTGCAATGTTTTTTGTAATTAATTATTAATGTAATATTAACAATTTAGTAATTTTAATGTTTATTTTATATTCATTTGTATCTATTTTTGAAACATAAAAAAAGTGAGAGTGTAGTTGTAGGTAACACTCCCCCTTAAAGAATGTACTTTGGAGGGTACTAGAAACATTTGACATGAAAATAATTTATTGGGTAATTTGAGATGGTACTTGTAATTACCCTACAAGAACTCCCCACCCCAACTTAGACTATGAGCGTTAGCAATGCTAGAGGCGGAGGCGGAGGCGGATCAAATACATATGTTTATTTTCATACATAACATAGGATGCAATGAGAATACGACACGTGTACAAAGAGAAAAGGGTATGGACGAAAAACATATTTTTTAGAAACTTCCGTAAATAAAAAACCTTTCACTTTTTTTTAGAAAATCGAATAACTTTTTTACGCTTCAATGTTTTTTTAAAAAAATACACCATTAAATAGAGAATTTGATTATCTTTAATTCAAGTTTAGTATTGATATGGTTTTTTTGATTTTTTTTACGTGGTCCGTAATTATATACGTGGTCCGTAATTTTGTGGTATGTGATTCTACCATTGGACCGTATTTTATTTATGCATTTTTGGCCGTGGTGTGTAATTATGTATATGGAACGTAATTTCGTGGAACGTGATTATACACTTGGTAAGTAATTTATGTGTATATTTGGTCGTGGTCCATAATTATGTATATAGAACGTGATTTCGTGGTACGTGATTATAGGTGGTCCGTGATTTTTAAAATGACGTTTCTGCCTTTTTTTTTTAATTCTGGACGCGGAATGTTATTTTTTGAAGGACGATAATTATATTTTTGTCACTGCGTTAATCTAGGCCCTCCATTTAAACGATCGGACAGACCAAATTCTATCATACGATTAGTACGGAAATACATATATGTATTTTAACCGCACCCTATATATATATTAGTGATAACTGAAGAACCAAAATTAAAATGAAAAAGAAAGTACAATTTAAATTTAAAGAATATATTCATTAAAAATTCAAACTACCATGTTTTTTTTTAACAGCAAATTTTACCTAATCCTAAATTACACTCATAATACACCTTTGCTTGGGATTGAACTCAAGACCTCCCATTCTAAGAGGCAAGCCTCTACCAAGTGGGCTAGTCCCATGTTGGCAAACTACCATGTAACAGCACAGTATTAGGCTAATTTTAGGAACACTAAATATATGAGATTGAGTGACCGATAGCATTTATAATTGGTAGATATATAATTATCACGTTTGTGTGACTTATTTAAGTTATTATTATGAGTCCATTTTGAGGGTCATGCTAATATTACCATAACTCTCATCAAGTACCCTAATTAACCATCAATCATATCATGTCATCTATCAATTACCTTAACTATTATGACCTCTCAAAGTACCTAATTGATGGCGGCACTTGTGACACCCCGTCTCCCGGCCCCCGGTCCCCGACCTCCGACCCAAGAAAAGGGATCGTCACTAAACAATAATCATGCCAGGATCGAGCCACCAGGTTT
>WOUH02000017.1:2111082-2128771 GCA_009936405.2 Stevia rebaudiana
GTGGTTTTCATTTGATCCCAATCCTATATATATATATATATATATATATATATATATATATATATAACTTTTGAGCCTGGGGTCTCTCTGTAGCAGCCTCTTTACCCTTTAGGATAAAGGTAAGGTCTGTCTCTGTCCCACCCTCAAACCTTAATATGATAGTGAGATTTTACTGGGTATGTTTGTTTGTTTGTATTCGTTACAACTTTTTAACTATCAAACATGTACTTTGACAAGCTATTCACATAACATGTTTCGCATGTTACCCTTCTCTTTTTGAAACCCTAATTTCATATTCTACCACTACCACTAGTCTTGTCTTACTTTTGAAGCTTGAACGAAAATTGTGATTATTGATCAATTAAAAATGATATCGTATAGTTTATTATGAGTTAGAATCTTTCTTTCCTTTATTTGAAAATCCTAATTTCCAACATAGCGAAAATGTCATAGAAGTATAACTAACTTTCAGCTTTGACTTACTTGTCAACAATACCATTCCTCAAAATTCAATAGCTAGTTTATGCCTAATATTTATCAACCAATTTTTTTTAATATTGTTCAATTACTTGATTTTGTAATTGTTACTTTATTAATCTAACTTAGACTTAACACTAACATATTGTTTTGTTTATCTTGTAGATGCCATAGCTCTTGACATATTCAAAG
This sequence comes from Stevia rebaudiana, assembly GCA_009936405.2. NCBI lineage: Eukaryota > Viridiplantae > Streptophyta > Magnoliopsida > Asterales > Asteraceae > Stevia > Stevia rebaudiana. The sequence goes on from WOUH02000017.1 coordinate 2,111,752, forward strand.
TTAATGGGACAGAAAAAAAAAAAAAAAAAGCTGAACCTTTAGCTAGCTTCAAGATGCAAAGTGTGTATGAAAACGTGTTAGTCCCAAATCATCCAGGTCCAATAGAATTTGAATCGTTAACTTCCATTTCATATAACAAAGTAAGAAAAGTAGAAAGTAGATGAAAAAAAGAATCATATATCCATCTATTGCTTCCGACATCATCATTAAGAGCATTAACATTTGGTTCTCTATAATTTATGTGAGTGAAATCTTTATATTATAAAGTTAGTATAATAGTGGTTGTGAGTAGAAAGATATAGAGAAACTGATGAAACTATTAAATATAGAGAAACACTGTTTATCAAAGTAAATTAGAGAGAGAAAATTGTAGTGATAAAGGTATAAAAAGTATTATTTAATTGAATATGAAAGAGAAAAAAGTATTATTTAATTGAATAGAAGAGAGAAAAATAATGATAAAGGTATAAAAAATTATTATTTAATTGAATTGAAGTGAGAAAATGAAGTTTTTTACTAAACTAGTGTTCAAGGAAAAAATATTTACTAGAATAGTGTTTTTGAAAAACTATTTACCAAATTGGTGTTTTTCCTTTGTTTTTATTTACCATCTTAATAAATAATTTTTAAAAAACACTTTTGGTAAATATTTTTTTTCCCTAAACAGTAGTTTGAGATATTTGACATTTTCTTATTAGAATTACCAGATTGAAATACAGAATACAATTCAAAGAAAAACTCAAACTCAGATAAAGCTTTTATGTTCCCTTACCGACGGAATTGCAAAAACTCAAACTCAGTTATATCCAGTTTCATGTTGAGCTAAAAATTGCAAAATTTCACATAACACCTATTCCAATATCAAATATAAATCATAATAAAAAAAATCAAACAAAGTCTACTTCATACAAGTCTCAATATCAAAGGAAAACTCAAACGACCAAGTAGCTCAATGTCTTGGGTACGTCTTGGTATCTTTCGATCTTGGATAGAGGTTGGTCGTGATGAATCGACTAATAATAACTCGAATATATTAGTCATGTAGCTCTCTCTCGGCATTAACATCGATCATCTCTCTAGTCCAGTTACGAACCATATTTCATTTCACCATATCATTGTAATTGTTGATGAAAATACAAAACCCAACAAAAAAAAACTTACAACCTTCACACTACAACAAAATTAACCAACTTTTCCCGACAATTTTTTGGTGGGCTTTCCCGACTACATGTTGTCGGTATAAGCTTTCCCGACTACAAGTTGTTGGCAAATAAGTAGTCGACACAGACTCGACGCGATAAGTCCAAATTGTAGTCGGGAATGTGTAGTCGGAATAGGTTTAGGCAATCCCGACGACATTTAGTCGGTATAGATCCATCTATTTTCTTGTTAAAAATTATAAACGAAACATATAAAATAAATCAGAAGTGAAAAATATTTCCCGACTACAGGTTGATAATCAGTCCACGATTGTAATTTCTTTAGATGTCAAAATTGAAAGCATATGAAACTAACCTCCACTTGACGTGCATGGTCCACTGTTACATATATAGTGGGGAAAAAATGAACAAACTCGTTTGGTCTTTAAAATACTTTGACCCATAGCGTATACCGAATGTTATTTGTAATATAAAATGATAGATAAATAAAAATTAAATGAAAAACACTAATTTGGTAAATATTTTTTCAAGAACACTATTATGGTAAATACTTTTTCCTTAAACACTAGTTAAGTAAAAAACTCAGAGAAAATGTAGTGATTTTTAGTGAATTATAGAGATAAAGATGGAGATATTGATGTGAATGCTCTAACCTCCAAACTCTACAAACTAGCAATTGGCAACACAATTAAGCACGAAGCAAGTGGAAACACAATTAAGCACGAAACAATCAATTGAAAGTGATATGTGAAAATATGTGTAGAGAGAAAATTTTCCAAAAGTTTTCATTCATTAACAAAATGATTGTTTATACCCAAAAAAACAAGATATGTCTAAACATAACTAACTGTCGAAATGCACCTATTCTTGTCGAAATCAGTTCTGTCAAAACAGAACAATACCAAACAATGTTTAGTCGAAATCAGCACTAGATTTTGACAGAACCATAAAGATTCAATTTTAACAATTTACATGCTAAACCTAGACTTCGACAATCATAAACATAGAAAAAATTACAAAATAAACCCTAAACAAATCCATTTCATTGATCTAGCCTATTTTTTTTTTAACAAAACAGATATTTGAAGATGTCTATATTTAACATTAGCCGGTTGTTGGAGAAACATAAAAAAACTGATAGGCGTGTGTGGACCATTCATAATACAGACCCCAAGATTTCCACAAGTGAAGTAGGAAAAAAATTGCACCCGGTTCTTCCAAAATGGGAAATCATCATCCAAGAGTAACTTTAGTGGACGAGTTGCTGATCGTGTCATACCCCCAAATTTCCACCACAGCTAACACCACAAATGCAGATGTGACAATTGGCAGGATCAAATTCATCGATCAGATTGAACGATTAAAATACGTTTCATTCACTATGATAAGCATTACATAATACGTTTTTAGAGTTTACGGAAGCGTATTCAGTTAAGTGTGAAAGCATAAATTGCTTACGTGCTAAACATACACGATTTTTTTTTTTAACAGCATACACGATTTTAATACATGAATAAGTTCAAATGTATTAATTAAAGCTAATGCATGCAAGACACTTCTAGTAGGCCTAGCCTTAGCCTGCACCTTGGTTAACAGAGAGAACATACTTAAAGTGTTAGCACGAGGTTGGTGAGTTCACATGTTTATCTAACAAGTAAAGTGAGTTCAGGTAAACAGTTTCGAAAAATTACAAGTTTCAAGTTTGTTTCTTGGATCATATTTACACAAGCGTTAAGACAATGATAGCTAGTCATTTATTCACATTACTATATCCACCCCAAAGCTGACAATGTTTTGCCTTAGTGTTGAATGTCTACACCGAAAACAACTTGTTGTATAGGCTAATATCGCACCCCGCGTGACCCCGTCACTAGAGTGGGGCTTGTCAAGCCCGATAGTACTATCCCATATTTCCTCGCTACAATATACGTTTAACGGTCCGATATAATGCTAAGGACTTTTGAATGTGTAAGACCTACAATAAGTAATAGTAAGTTCTTGTTAAAGTCAAATATATCGAAATATGTTTGCAAGTAGTTTCTCACCCCAAAAGTTGAAAACAGTTAAAACCAGTAAAGTGTGGGGCTGTAAACTCACGGTTGATGATCGTGGTTTTCGCGATCTGTTGTTTAGTAGGAATACACCAACTCATCTCCTACAACCTCAAAGATCTGTTTGAGTGTTTTGAACTCTTCAAGTTCAAGTGTTATATCTGTTTTCTTATATTTAGTAAATCTTATAAGTTCACGAGTTTATATCTTTATGTTTTGGACTTGGTTTTTCGTTGAGTTATTTTTGGATCTGTTAGGTATTTGTACCTTCTTAGTGGTTGAGTATCATAAGTTACAAAAACTAATTTATTTTATTTTCTACAAATATATTATAATGCCTTAGAAAAATATTTGTTAAGTATTTTTAGAAACTTCAGCATTATAACGACGTATTTTATAAAATGTCCATTTTAAATTCAACAAAACGCATCATAATAATTATCTCAAAGTCAAGGGATCATTTATGACATTTATACATTATTATAAACTAATGTGTATTATTAAATCCCAAGTTCTAAAATGGTCCATTTCTTTTAAAAGCTGACATTTTTGGTAAAAAGTAGTTTTATACTAAACTTTAACATTTTAACAAAGTCAGGGGGCATTTATGTATTTTAACCAAACTAACAGTAATATTATGTAATTTATAATTTTAAAAATTCTTTAAATACTGAATAGTTTGACACTTTTAGATTTTGGCAGTTTTGACCCAAACAAGTTTTGAAAACAACTTTTCAGAATTAACAAATTCAGTCCTCTGACTTTCTGTTCGTTTTACACAGTAAACATTTTCACAAAATTACAAGAATCTCCAATACATTAATTTGGCATGTTTTGAACAATTTTCATATTTTATACTTTTCGTGATTCGGAGCCTAAGTTGGTGAAAACCAATGATTAAGTTTAAAGGTACAAAACCGACCACTTAATTTGTTTTGAGTGTTGTGAACTGGTCCGACCGAGTTTTGGTAGTCTTTGTAAAGCCAACTCAGAGTAATTAGTCATAGATTCTGAGGTTGTTCCATTTGGACAAGTTATGAACAAGATATGGGTCATGAAAGTTCCTTTTATTTAAGATGTGTTTAAATGTTATAAGATTGTAAAGAATATGGTTAGAGTGTATCCTCACGTATATATCGGAGGGAGAAGGTGGGAATCCTCTTGGAGAACCCGAAGCGCAAGCTACTTGAACCAACAAGAAGAACTTGCACTTGGTCTTGAGGCTTCATGTCCAAGGAAGCTAGGAAAGCAACGTCGAGGATTGGAAGGTGGTTGTTATGTTCGAATGTGGTGTGGTGTGGTATGAAGTTGCTAAGTGTGGTTCTTCTTGTAATATATTCTTGGTAAGCACCTTTCCTTCTTTATTTTTGTGAAACACAGTGCACACTACAATTGGATTACTTGTTTTGCTGGGTCATTCGGGTGGTGGATTTAATGGCACAATGTGAGGTGACGTAGTATGGAGGAGTGTTTCAAACAAGAAGGATAGATGTGTTTTGTGGTAGGTTGGTGGGCTTCTAAGGAGGCTCCATATAATTCAAAGTAACAATGGTTTATGCTTGGTTATTAAAGTGGACCCAAAGTTGACCTTTTTGATGGTCAAGAACTATCTGAATCCTTTGTTTAAAAAGCACCTTGTATTGAAATATATAATACCACCTATAATCTTTCGAGAGTTGGTACTATATAAATTTGATTTCCTTCTATTAATTTTGCTTGTCTCCACTTAGGTAATAACTTCTTAAATGAAGTCTATTTATATCTAGAGGAATTCAATTTTTTGTTTAGGTTGATTTGTTTTGATTAGGTTGCATGAATATATATTCATGTATCGGAACACGTTATATGTTTATTCATACATTTAATTTGTTATTAGGGTATATTAATCTACATATGTGTCTATATTTTATTATTTACTAATGATTGTTTTAGCACTTTGAGAATTAAATGTGAGATAGACATCTTATAATGAAGCGAGTTAGCTCAGAAGGTTTCATCGTGTTAATCTTTGATCATGTCTAGATGTATATGGTATAATAACTAAATTTGTAATTCATTTAAGATGAAAGTACCTGAAATTGACGAGTTGCTGATCCTGTCTCAAGTTATGCTTGAGTAAGGACTGTTGAAGTGATCTTTGCAATTTTTTCTTTAAGTATAATTTGAAGATCGAAAAATTACAAGAGACAGTCAATCGAGAGTGTCGTAGTGACTGTCACAGTTTCTGATGACAAATGGGTAAAGTGTTGCCTTACCAATAGTTTCTAGTAACCAAATTCCAAGATCAAGAAGCCGCCAACATGCGTTGGTCTTAATTGCTAGTCGCGACTGACAGTAGCAACCAAAAGTTGCAAGTAACTATCACACATGATAGTCGCACCCGATGGTCACAAGCAAGATCAATGTTCTCGGAAGATTCTAGCCAATCTAAGTCATTTAATCATTGAAACATGAAGATTTGATAGTTTCAGTATGAGTGTCGAGCCTTGAAGATGGCAACTTGTTTTCCATGTTTTCAACAGAAATGTCCCAAAAACCAATCTAAACTGCTATTGATTCAACATGTAAATCACTAGGAAGCTTCCAAATTACTTGATGAACACAAATACAATCTCAAATTCCGAAATTAATCCATTCTATTAATAAAAAAATTGAATGTTCTTTAAATTTCATAAAAAAACATAAATATCGCTCAAAAACTCAATTTCACCCATATTATAGGTCCGAATTAGATTAGATAAACTATGTTAATGATAATAATGAGCAAAAAAGGCTTAAATCATCACGTGATTGATGACTAGGCTAAGAAATAAGATGAAAAAGAAGTACCAATCATATATACTAAAACACACTTCCATTGTTTTGATATAATTTCTAAAAGATGATTACAATGATGATCCTGGAACAATTCAGACCTGAAAGTGATAATCTAGACAAAAGTGTTTGTAAAATGCCAAAAATGAAAGCATGGTTAAAAGTGAGAAACAAACTGGTACTTATAGGTAATGGGTTTCTAAGAGTTGTGTGGGCCGTGACACTCAGAGCCCATTGTCTCAGAGCCCACTGGCTCGGGCCTGATCAAAAGTTCTTGGGCATCGATGGTTTCTATGATAGTTTCACTAATATTCGCATAACACTCGTCGCGACAATCGGGAGCCAAAACAGAAGTTTTGAGTTTCTTATCGACCCGCCCACAATTGATTGGCATACAACGGTCTTTTAAACCTAACACCATGTCAAAGGCACCATTTCCTTTGGCATTACATTTTCTAAACCTACTCTCACTTCTTCCCTCAGGGTATCCCGATGCTAACTCGCAAGATGTCTCGAGACTCGTCGCTCGACTTATGGTTATTCCATCTTTTTGTATCCTGGAGTGCGAAAAAAGCCACCTACCGTGTCTCACTCCAACTGCGAATCTATATATCGTACCATCGTGAACACTGACTGGATTACTCATCTACTTTGAGACCTTAATGTTACACCTACTGATTGACTGACATTGTTATGTGACTATCAAAGCGCCCTCTTCCTCACAAAGATTATGGTCCACCACAAACGGGCTAAGCATATTGACCTAGACTATCACTTCATAAGAGAACTTGTCTTCTCAGGTCAACTTCATACAAGGTTCAAATCAACCAAGCTCCAGGTTGGAGAGATCTTCACTAAATGTATTGCATGGCCACAATTTGAGTTCTTTTGCTACATTCATGGCCCTCCATCTCCACTTGAGGGGGATGTTAAACCTCAATAGTACACATTTTATTGTATATGTACTTGTCTTGTATTTTCAAATTCTTGGTGTATGTATCTTGTAACATGTTTTCTAATACATATCTACCATCCCTTAGTAATGGGTATGGAGTTACTTATCTCAACATCAATTCAAGTAACACTGATTTAGCATTATATTTCTAGATTGAAATTCGGATTCTACGAATTATATATATATAACCTTGAGCACAAAGGTACATTCGACATAAAAAAACTTTCCCTACTTAACACTAGTTCATATAACCCGGCCAATTTCATATATAAAATACAAAACAACAAACACATGTAATCTTTAACTAGGCTTGAAGAACTTGAGTTTCAGCCCATTGTCAACGATGCTCCAAATCCCACCAATGGTAAACGCAACACTAAACGCCACACCGAGCCACCCGAGTGACCAATTAAAGTACCAATTGAAGCTATATTTTGTGGGTTTCTTGATTAGCACCCACATGAAACATGGGTATGCAAATGTCACCGGAAGTGTTAATCCTCCCAACAACCCGGCAAGGCTAGACAGGAACGGCAAAGCGACCCCTATGAAAAAGTTGATGAACCCATAAGCCACTCGGAAACCTGACCGCACCCAGACTGAGCATGGGCGGTTTGTACGATGCGTGTAGCTGGCTTCAAAGTTATCAAAAACAGGCATAGAGTAGATTTGGAAGCTGCTCAAGCAACTAAAGACGACTAGTAGAAATGTTGTTGCAAGCAACCATCTTGAAATATCATGTTCATGGAACCCAAAGAGCGCGTTCAAAATCCCGCTTGGCGGCATCTAAAAGATTGAAAGTTGATGTTAGAAAGTATGAAATTTGATTACCATACCGTAATATCGTTATACTTACAGCTAGAGTGAAAGTATTATATGAGATTTATAGCAAAGATAAATGGGAAAAACTACTTACAAGATTCCCATAAGCCCAGAAACCGCCGATGGCTACAGGGAACAAACACATCGCGATGAAGAAGTATGCTACCTTGGCTCCTTTCCACATTGGCACGTGAGCAGGGTGCTTGAACGTTGATGGCATTGTGGCCTGAAACATGAAGTTTAAATTTTGAGGTCAAATGGATTTCATTACAACATGAACACCAATTTTCTTAAACTTTTCAAAAATCTAATTCAATTTTGGATTTGAACAAGAGACTAAATGTTAAACCTACCTGAATCTCAAGAACAAGATTGTGACCTCTAAACGCAAATGCTATGATACCGAGTGCATTGAAAACCGAAAAGACTGAAGAGGTAAATGAAGGTAACGGGATTGGCTCGTAAGAGATGTTGGGCGGTCGTTGTTGGCTAACCGAAAGGAGCCAAACCATGGTGGAGTAAACGATTGCGGTTATAGCCCCAACGAGTGAGAGCCCGGCTATGGAATTGAGGTTCGGAAGCTGAGACAGAACAATGGATAACGATGTGAAAACCAGATACCATTCTACTGTTGTTAACGGATTCGATGTACAAAGGGGCCCACAAACAATCTTGAAGAAGAGTTTCATTGTTTCGCCTCCTACAAGAATCAATGCAGTCGCAGTTCCGGCAGATAAGTATGCAGTAGGGAAGATTGAAAGCCATGCTCCCAATCGGTTACCTGAAAAGAAGATAGTAGATTAAATTGTGACTACTTTTGATTGTTGTTTGATCATTAATAGTCGTGATGACATATTGATGTGTTTTAAAGAATGAAAAACAAGACACAAGTCTTACCAAATGCGGCTTCTGCGAGCTCGACGTAACGATTGTATCTTTTGCCGGGTATTGCTTCATGAAGTTGAACCAAGATCCATAAGGTGTATAATTGCCATATGTAGGCTATGGTTAGTGAAATGATCCCCCAACTCCTACATTATACAAAATCATATGGTCAATAAAACATGCCGTGCTAATAATAAACGGATGATATTTTATACCATGTATACTTAATCATCAACATATATAGGGTTTATAGAAAGGGTCATGATGCATTAAACTAATGACTATTTTTATACCGTTGTATATTTTGTCAATCCCAAAACAAGGATGTACGTAACTAGTATTAAAAAATGTATATATAGTTATTACAAACTTTTTATTCAATTTAACACAATAAATGGTTATTAAATGCAATATTTTATTAAAAACGGTTCATCTCAAGAAACGCCGTTAAAAATGTTTTCTTTCAATTGTTTCTTTTTTCGTCGCAAATCGTATGTGAGCGAGTGATAGATTTGAGTTCCGACAGGATCTTATTATTTTCTCTAACAGCTTTTGAAACCACCATCAATAACCGAGCTATATTTTTTTAGTAGAGATGTCAACCAATAAAAATTTGGGCAAGATATTATTTGACAAAAAAATGTAGTTAATTTATCACTAGTGTAATAGCTAGGAGAGTTAACCGATAAAGAAACGATCTTAGAAGAAATCAATGAATATTAAAATAGAACGGATGGATTCATTATTAAAAGATACATATGAACAAGGTTTCTACCTCTTTTAGTCAAACTAAGATGTTATATCATTTAATTAAAGACATACATATATAAAACATAAAAGAAAAATAGAAGTCAAGAGCTGACCAGACTAATATTCGACAAGAAAAAGGAAATGGTGCATGTCGATAACTAAGATGTCTCCAGGGTGAAGTGCACGTGCTAGCCAAAGAAAAGACGAAAACGAAAACGTAGCAACATATTTTCATTCCCAAGGGTACAAAAATTTAAAATTGTAAAATGAATACTAATTTCAAGGAATTATGAATAAATGAAACCCTAAATATATTGAGTAGCTTATTTCCAATTAACAACTTAGATTAATAAATCAAATATGTCAACTAATTGAAATACACATATCATCTATAATTATATCTCTTTATCTATCTATATTATATTATATTTATATCAACACATATTAATAAAAAAGATTTCGGTTTGTCACATGACATAATTAGAAACATTTTCATAGATACATAGGGGTGTATTATATGAACTTCATTTTATAAAGTTAACTAAAACATTCAATCCGGACCCTCTATTTTATAAGTAACTTAATTAATATGGATGATCAATTTTAAAATGTGTATATTGTGTAACACATTTTAAAAATGAAGGGTTTAGATTGAAAAATAAGAGTTCAAATTATGATTTTTATTAACACTTTAATATCATGTTTATATAATAATGTCTTCTATATGTGTACATATTTGTAGGTGTGATCCAAACTCAATACCTCACAATAGGAAGGTAACCAACCTAATTCCTACTTATTCCATTTGAAAAAACAAAACAAAAACAAAAACAAAAACAAAAACAAAATCAAGATTTACCAGCCGAGAAACGAAAACGCGACGGGCAAAACCAGCGCCTGAAACCCAACACCGGCGTTAAGGTTATGAAACGCAGCATAATGCGCATTGCCGTTCCGGGACTCGGTGATCGGAAGCCATGCATCTTGCGGGTTAAGCTTAGTTAAGTGCCCCACTTCCTCCAAGTACCCCTTCATGTTCACCAGCACCTTCTTCATCGGCGTTCCAATCGGACTCAAGAACCTCGGTGATATAAACGACGTCGGCGTCCATCCGGTTGACGACTTGCCACCTTCCTTTGACTGTGGTCTCGGTGACCGATGTCCGGATGGTGTTAGTATATCCGGCGTGGAGTCGCGCGGTGTCGCTGGGATCGATATTAGCTCCGTTTCTGGTTTTTCTTCCATTGTTTAATTTGTTGGGTTTGATTTGAGTAAATTGAATATATAAATAAATGGTGGCATGCAGAAGAGCATAAAGAATGTTTTTAAAGTGTTGGAGTCTGGGAGGGAAGATCTTGACCGTGGAGAGTGGAAAGTTAATACAGCGAATCTCGAGATGGTCATAATGAGGGATAAGTGAGTGTCGGGGAAAAGTAGAAAATTGGAGCGGTCAATACGTGAAAGTGATGATATGGAATTATGTAAGCGTGAGTCTGGTGATTATAATACTATCATCATCCGGTTATCCGCTATGGCATGGGATTGCCAATTTTCTTTTCCTTTTACGTATTTTAGTCTTTATTTTTGGTTTTTAGATGAAACTAGCAAAGGTACTCGTGCTTCGCGGCTTCACTCAACGAATTGATTGTGAATATTAAAACGTATAGGAAAAACACTATTATATCACATAAGTGGTGTTATAAAAATATTTTGAAAATTCCTCAATAGAACCTAACTATACGAAGATTTAACATACCGCGCTCTATGGCGGTAGCCAAAGGGAGAATTTAGGAGGAGGAATGCGAGAGTACAACCAAGTCAAAAGAATAAGACACAATTATTCATATTTACGGAAAAAGAAACCAATTTGGTTTTCGTTTGATAGCATGAATGATTAATATTTTTCACCCAAGGGTAATTTTTTTTAAACCTTACAAACTTGAAGGGTACAAATTATATCTTACAAAGTTTAAAGTTTCAAAATGTTAATTATGAAAGTTAAAGGTTGTAAACTGAAATTTTATGATCTAGGTGCTCCATCATTTAAAGACAACAGATGTGGCTGACATCGCATGGGGATCCGATCTAGTTGGATATTTTGTGGCTAGGTGGAGGGAGCCTCGTGATTTTAGAAGGCGGAGGTGGGGTGCTAAGCTATCGCACATGCCAGAGGTGGTCGGAACCGCGTTTGGAGATGGCGGAGGGTGGAGTCTCTGATTTATCACGCAGTTATACACATTTGATTTACTTTGGATGGAATCGAAAATTCCAAACTCATAAGAGTTTTAGCTAATTTATCACACAACTATAAAAATCTAATCTCGAAACCTGCTTAAAAAGCTTTGTTCGAATCGGATTTGGAATCAATTAATGAAATGACGCTCTGGTAGTTCGAGATGGAGGTAAAGGAGCGGATTAAGGCAACCCGACAAGAGATTGTTGAAGCTAAAGAGTCATTTGATAATCAGCTCAAGATTCAAAAGCTGAAAGACAAAACTTTTTCAATTAATGAACAGTTAACAAAGCCGAAAAAGCAAGGTGTGTTTTCTAGCTTGATTGCTGCAAAATCAATACCCAAAAGCTTGCATTGTGCTATTTTCTATTAAAATTTACATACGTAAACCTTTGTTACATGTTTAAACTTACTTATGTAACACGTATTACATATGTTAATTTGGCATTACTTATTCAATTTTCACATATGTAACATAATTTTACATATGTAATCACTTCTAGTTAGAGTGTAACATTAGTTTTACATAAGTAACAGATTCTAGTTACATAAACTAACTGCATATTTAAATTTAATTTTACATATGTACTCCTCGTCTTCGCTCTTCAGGTTAATGCAAAAGCTCTCTTTCACAAGTGGTAGTTACAGATGTAATATACTTTGTTCGAAATCTAAGTGCATATTTAAATCTTTATACTTATCATATAATTTACATATGTAAATTGACGAACTTGTTTTGTATGTGACAATGTTTTTATGTAAAGATGAAGATTATTATCAAGAAAAGAAACATAATCAAGTTTTACTTTTTGTTGTTAAATATGAATTTTTGGGTTCATTTTTTGAATTCTGGAAGTTTATACTAAACAATTTGTTACAGATGTTACACGATTGAATATTAGTTGGTTTCAAATAATTTGTATGTAACATTTTGTATCCACATTTTGTTACATATGCGGCCAAACAATTTAAATGAAAAAGTTTATATAAACCAATTTGTTATATACTTACACGATGTAACATCTTTGGGTCTGCACCTTTAATATTAGTTTATATAAAACAATTGTTATAAATGTTGACTTTTGTCAGAAAAAATACAAAAAGTGTTTTGATGTAAAAAGGTACAAAAAATAGTTTTAAGTTAAATGACTATATTGCCCTTTTTTGCTTCATTTTCATTGTTGATGAAATTAATTATAATATTTTGTTCAAGTTTAATTTTTGTGACGTCCATACATCTGAGTGATGTCAATATATTTGAGTGATTGTGTGTCTAAATGCCTAGAATAAGATAACTATGCGAATTTTATGTTTTGCACATTAAACATGTAGATTGGATGCTATTAAGGTGACATAAAAGTGATTGGGAATGAAAAGGAAAGATGATAATGAGAAATAGGATGAAATTACGAGAATTTGGATTTTTACGGGACCAAAAGCGGAGTTGGACCGCAAAAGTTACGAAGAAGACAAGTTTTTGAAAATTTGGAAGGCAATCAGGAGGAGTTGATGGTAGAAACTGGCAAGCGTAGCTTACGCTGGAACCGTAGCCTACAACGCTGAGACGCTGAAATCGCATCTAAAACCCAAAAATTAGGTTTTTGGCAGTCTTTTCTCCTCTTGTTCGACCATGAACGCAAAAGGACTAACACCCCAAAATTGAAGGTTTTTCATAGTTCCAAGCTATCCAATCATTATAGAAACACAAATCATGCAATCGAAACTTAGTTTTGAAGATCAATTCATAAAGATGAGTGGCTAATTTTCTTTGGGATTTCCTCCGGGTGGACGGTTTTTGTAAGTTTGATGATTATTTTAGTTTGCTCTAGTATTTTGAGATTTGCAATCTAAGCATTCGATGCTTTTTGCTAGTTGTTAGTTTGAATGATTGTAAATAATTGATTTTTGCTTAATCCTCATAAATTTCCTTTCAATTTTTAAGAGTTCTAGTAATTAGAATATATTGGGTTATGAATTGGGTTTGGGTAATCTTCAATTGATATATGGGTGATAATCTTCCATTGTTTTGCGATTGAAGCAAATGGTCCTTGTTTGTCACAATCATATTACTAACACAATAATGTCTATATGGTTTTCCCAGTTTGAGAACTAACTTATGAATTCACTTATAAACCGAAATCCTAGAGGAATCACATTTTCTCACTAATTGTTTACACATTTGTTTTCAGTATTGCTTCTTAATTCAAATTAAATTCTCAAGCAACCAGTTTATGTTCAATTTTAGTTTGTTTTTAATTAAAATCACAATTTAACAAACACTTTCCATAATACTCCTTGTGGTTTGACACCCGATTTACCTTTCTAATAAGGGAATAGGAATCGAGTTTTACTCTTATTTTTTACTGAGCTTTCGACATCAGTCACCGGGATTTGGCACTTTATTGGATTTACTCATAAGCACAATAGTTAAACAAGGATTAATCAATTACAGCGGAAAATTATAACTTCTATTAATAAGCAAATCAGAGTACATAGTCGATGGCTAAACAAACTTTACATTATATATTCTAATATATGTGAGTCATTTCCAAAATATGCAGCCAACTGCTTCCAGATATACCATTCCTGCCACCTGCATCTAGTCTCGGCTAAACGAGACTTTATCCCATCAACCTGGTACACATGTTAAAAGTTTCATTAACCAACAATTATGCGAAGTAAATCACAACAGTTTTCCCTCGCAACACCTACAAACCGTCGTCCATTAAGAAACTGTCGTTACTTTTCTCCTCGCGTTTTATAACCAATGCATCTCATTTTTAAGAGAATTTGTACTATACTTTTATTTAATGTAGGACTTTACTAAACATTTATTTGAAAATATGTTCTCTAGGTTGCAACCGAGATCCATATTATCAAATGAAAATTGACAATAGTATAGAAGCAAATGTGTTCCCTCCAGGACGTCTTACGTGCTTAGGAACCTTACTAAAGCAGAGCGTTCCCCTCTATGACGTCTTACGTGCTTTCACACCACCCTTAGTGGACAAAACCATTTTAGGTTCAAAATCCAAACCTTTATTTCAAAACAACCTTTCGTTTAATCTCGCAAGATCAAAACCTTTATTTCTTGAAAATATCATCTTAATTTGGTCTTAAAAACATTTAACTTGAATTATAAGTTTAACCTTCAATCGTATAATCATTTTAAGTTTAATAATGTATAAACATTTTTCAATATAACGCTATAACGTTATTTCAAAATATTTCAACGAACAAGCATGTGTATCAGTCCAAAAAAAATTAAAATTAAGGGCTCATAGAATTCTCCTTAGTTGAGCAATACTTCAACTATGACTTTCTAAGAACTTTCCCGAATCACCGACTTCTCTCTCGAACCGAGAGCCTTCCAACGCTTCTTGAGCACCTAACTTCTTCCACTATAATTCTAGAGAGGCATTTGATCGTAAACGGGAATAAGAGATTTGAATCAGAGGTGCGATATGTAGCTGGAGGAGACCAGCCTTTTATACACAAGGTTGGATACCTACGTGTACCGCGCCACCTTGAGGGGGTGGTTTGTGCGTATCGCGTCACCTGGCCAAGCGCGTGTCACCCGAATTTGACATGTGTCGCTTGGTTGCATGTTCTAGTGGTGCCATGTGTCCCTTTCAAACGCGTGTTTAATGACCAGTTAGGGGCTGCCACGTGTCCTTACATGTGTCGGTGCGTGGTTGTGCTGATTCAACGCAAACGTTAACACTTATTTTCGCGTTTCCCGCTTCATTCAGACTCTGTTTCGTGCGTGATTTTTATCTTAGTTCACGATTTTCCATTACCTATCTAACCTCATTAAAATCATCAGCTAAAGCGTTACAAAAAGTTTCAGTGTGTTTATCGAGACGATAGAACTATATGTCTTCTTAGATTAATATCATAATAACAATTCTTAAGATACATGGAAGCAAACATGTCATACACTATTGGAAAACTGGGTGTTACAATTTTGAACCACTCAAGTTAATGGAATAAAATAAGTGTGCGGTGGAGTATGAGTTTATTGGGTTTTCACATTGACTCTGAGTTATGATTCCATTGTTTTTCAGGGACGAAAAAGCTTTAAGTGTGGGATGTTTGATGTGTTGCGCAACACACGCATTTCCCTTTGTATTTTGAGACTTATTCTATGTAATTTATTATATTGCTCATTAGTTTTTGTATATTATTTAGTCTTATGTTGAAATATAGGTGTTCGGGGGCTAAAGGAGCGAAAAACGAGTTAAAACAGACGAAGAACGAACACCCGACGAAGTGCGAAACAACAAAACGACAAAAAGCTGGAAAAGATACCTTGGGCGCAACGCGCAATACAAGGACTCCACCTTGCGCGGTACGCCCCTTTCCCGAAGACAGAAATCGACCGCCTCGACTATTTTGTCCGAGGCGGTACGCGGAAGAAATCCTCTGATGGCTGCTATAACAACTGGTCATTTTCCGGCACCGTTTCGATCAAATTCCGGCCTCGTGCCACTCGTAATCTCAACGTCACCCTAATTTAATCTAATATTTATTCGAGATAAATATTATCATTGTATTCTAATACGTATTTAAAATCATTTGAGTGTATATGGAATTTCAATACGAGCGACGCTTTGAAAGTTACACGCAAAACGATGCAACGTTCCATAGGCCTGAAATCCCGACACCTCCTTTGGATATGAAACCAATAGGGTTAGATAGGAAATGGAAAATCGTGAACGTAGGCGAAAACAGCGCGCGAAACAGAGTCCGAACGAAGCGGGAAACGCAAATACAAGTTAACCAGTCAGCATGACGAGTCAGCACGACACGTGGCAGCCAACGGAGAAGAACCACCACATCATACCTACGTGACACGCGCAGCTACCATGCCAAGGTCGCGCGACGCGCGAAGGCACGAATTGCGGCTAGCTTCTCCGTTAAGTTAAACCTCGTCGCGTGGCGCGTACCGTCCCTCCAAAATGCTGCGCGACACGCGAAGAAACGCGATATATGCCTATAAACGAGCTCATCACTTCTGCACTCTCATCTCAAAACACATTCACATTCTCTGATATTGAGACTCTGCTTGAAGTCATCACGGGTAATCGGATCGCTCGGTTTATCGCAAGTATCGCGGAGGTTCTGTTCAAGGATCGCTGATTCTCCTATTCTCTCACTACCACATTCTCTATACCGTTACTCCGTCTATCTGGTGAGTCTCACGGCCCCTCTTTAATTAACGTTTTACTGTTTCACAATACGGGGGAGATTACATATACATGTCAAGGTTGAGACACAATGACCGTCGGGTTATTACATAAATTATAAACATGCCATACAAAGGTCCTCAACATTCATACTGGACCGT
>WOUH02000017.1:2149359-2160006 GCA_009936405.2 Stevia rebaudiana
CTTTATATTGGGATTCATTTGTGATGTAGCATGTGTGTATGATATATGTTTTGAGATAATAAAGATACTTATTCGTTTATAAAGTCTAGATTTGTGAATTTTATATAGTTTTCAGAAGTGTAGAGGTTCAACTTCAAATAAATAACAGGTTTAATTTGGTCAAACAAGCCGGATCCGTTTTATCAAAAGCCTCCTGTAATCCAATAAAAGTCAATTCATGCTTTCATAAGCTTAAACCACTCCTATACATACCGAATTATTTAACTATTAACATTATCTATTACTTTGTAGACTGATTCAAAATGTAGCATCATCAATAGCAGTTTTAGTGTATAAAATATGTAAAGGTTTTGGTAGTTATAGTTAACAAGATTAGTTGAATAACTACTTACACACGCAAAAGTTCAAATGAAAAGACCAAAAATCCTAACATGAAGTCATGAAGCATTGGCCAATATGACACCGTGACAATTTTGTAATTAACAGGAAGTTATTTTTTTGGTTTAAATCTAGCTCCACTAAAATTTTAAACTCGAATAACTTTTATGTAATTCATTATTTAATTTCTTTTTATTGAAATCAGAAAAATGTTTCTCTTTAATTTGAGTATAGTGTTATATTAAAAAATCGATGTTTTTATAGGTTTGATTCACTTGCTCTCATTTTAAAGTGCAAGTGTGTGCCTTCTTATGACGTTTATAAGTTTTTTTTTTCTTTTTTTGAAATAACCTTTAAAGGTCAATTCATGCTTTCATCATTTCATGAATCTAAACCACTTGCACCAAATTTTTTAACTATTAACATTTTCTATCACTTTGTGAACAAGGGTAGTTTTAGTAACTATATATAATTATATATAGGATTAGCTAAGTAACCACTATGGTATTATATATATAAAAATACACACCTATTTGCATGTATGTATAATGTATCTTACATATTTGGTCATGTATACACACTTCTTTGTCCCTAAGAATGCATAATAAAAATTAATAAACAAAAAATGATGAGAAAAAGACCAACAAATGAGTTTTTTTAACATTCTTGGAACATAAAAAAGTTGTAGAAAGATATGATCCACTTTCAGTTAAAAGCTAAAAGAATCCACCCCAACACATACATCAAGCACTTTTCAAGTCTGCAAATATAATAATGTTATCTTAATTAAACAAATAATTGCAATTAAGCAACATACTAAATGACTCATTAGTGAATAACAGGCTTCAGTGGATGAGCTCTCACTTCTGACAAATCCAAACTTGCATCAATTTCTTCATCTAGTTCCCCAATAATGCTTCTGGATATAAAAAGAAATATATAAACAATTAATTAGTCTCACAAAAATATATAATCAAAGTGCCAAAATGGGTACAGGTTGGTATGGATTTAAATTTTTAAAAAATTAACAATAATAAAAATGAACAAATGTTAACTTATTAAAAAGAAGAATATACATGTTATCACCCCTTATGATGTAAAGACCCAATACAAGTTGTTGAACTCCTTCCTGCAAAAAAAAAAAAGTGAACAATGTTGGTCAAATATAATAATAAAAAAAATGCAATTGGGTTTAAAGATTACTTTAAAAATCTTAATACTTATCAGTTTATAGATACAAATTGAATAAATACATTCATTTTGACATTTCACTAAAAAGTCTTAATGATGCACATTTAATGTTCATATTTGCTTTTAAATTTCAGTTTTTAACATTTAAATTTTAGTTTTTAACATTTAAATGTCCTCTTAGTGTATAACAAACCAGAGTGAGAAAATGATAATAATAAAAAATCAAGGATATTTTTTTGTGTTGAAACTGAACAAACCTTGGTGGAATAAACTCTTTCATGAGATTCATCCAGAATTATGTTTGTTGCTTGATCAAAACCTTTTAATATTCCCTGAATGCAAAACATTATAATTATTAAGAAATTATGAATTATATGTAGCTTAAGTTGCATTATAGATCCAATAAAAACAATCAAACTCACCACTATGTTTCGTCCATCATTTGTAATGACTGAAATGAGTTCTGCAAGGAAGATTTCAATAACGGGGGAATAAATCATTAACATCAGAAACAAAAACAAAAAATTCAAACAAGTAACTTACATTAAAAAAAATAATAATAACACGGGAATCATTATAACAGATTGTACTTACGATCAACAACAGATTCCAGCCCAGGGCCACCCAGCATTTTGCAATAAATAACTTGTGATTCAAGCCTTCAATTGATGACCAAGAGTAACAAATTGCTATATGGAGAAGAGAAATAATTAGCCACAGTTGATAAAAAATTATAATGAAAATAACTTGTTAATACTCAATGTATAATTTGTATTTCATCAATAGCATTTCTTTCTGACTAAAGAATTAAATGTTGTAGATATTGATCCACATCTGTCATAAAGTAGATATAAAAGTCATCTCTACAGAAACCAATTCCTATTGAAATGAAATTTGGGGTTTGTGTAAAATCTGATGTTTTTAACTAGTATTATTGGAGTGATAGACAATACCCAAATTTGATAGTTTTGTGCGTTCATATGCTTGTATGTGTTCGAATTACCTTATGTTGATTAATGAAAACTAAACAATCTAAAACCTATACAATCAAATGCTAAGGAAAACTAGGTTTTCGATGAAGGTTGAAGCTATAAATATCACCAAATGCACAAACAAGAAAACACACATGTATCCCAAATTTGTGGGGTCCTAAACTTGACCACATTGCCTCATTTTAAACAAAGCTTCACTCATAAGGTATATCAGACAATTTATTCATTGGGGACTTTCATCAAACAGGTGGAATGCATATTAGGTTAAGAGGATTACACAGCGGAATAACAATTCTTTTGAAATTACCTCGTTAATGGTGGATAGAAGACACACAAAGACAAGACGAAAAGGTTGTTGCTGCTTGTTTCTCTTCACGTACTTCGCACCGAATTCGCCTATGGAGGTGAACTGTGAGCAAGAACATTCGTCGCACTATTATTGCTCATGGGAAATAATGTTTTCTTTACTTTTCTAGTACTTTTACTTTAACATAATGTGCACTTTAACCCCTGGTTTTTAGTTTAGATCTAAAGTTACCCTTGACTTTTCCTTTGTTGAAAAGAAAAATGATGTCTCTCTCATCGGTTGGTTTGTAGATGTGGTGTTCTCGTAAGCTTTTAATCTTCCTAAGGCTTCTTAAATGAAATGGTATTAAAAATGGCAAATTGTTCAATTACAAAATCAATTTGAATGAACTTTTTTGGTTCAAAATATATATATGTGTGGGCTCTTAACAAGCAAAAGTAAAATTGCATTAATTTTAACGTTATTTACTTATTTTTGTGAAAATAACTTTAAAAGCATTAGGTTGATCGGGTACCATGAATCGGGGGTCTCATTGAAAGCAGTCTCTCTATTCTTACGAGATGGAGGTAAAGTTGTCTACATCTCACTCTTTTTAAACCCTACCTTTAGGTGAAATATACTAAGTATGATGATGAAGATGATGATCTAATGCTTCAAAAATTAACGAGGGTAATGTATTATATTGAAACAAAGAGTAGTATCCAAGGGAGCATGAAGTTACAAGTGTGGGATAAGGGGAAGACGCAAGATGTTCCTCTCCGAAGCCTTAGAAATAAATATTGGATAGTAGAGTGAGGTAATGATTTAGAGTGAATTGACACTATTGTGCCTTTTGTGGGGTCCTTGGTCTTGTCTCGTTCTCCTAATGGGACTCCTCCTATTGAGGAAGTCCAACAGATCGAGTGCTCTCTTCATCATACTCGATCTTGTAGCTCCATAATCTTTATGTTCCATCAAAATATTGACATTGTCTTGCAGATTGACAACCCCATTCTTTTCTTTTGCTTTTGGTTGCTATTTCTAGGGTTTGACTTATGACCGGTTTTTCCTTAAAGATTACACCTTGTCTTTTGTTTGTCTCGATTACTAAACCTAGTCGAGGGAGCTTCCCTATGTGGTGTTTCCCTGTAACCATATTTAGGGGAGTAGGCATCACCATACCCTCGTCATCTTTTGGTAACTGTTTTTATCAACTGTGGATCCAATATTGTTGGCTTATGATACAAGTTGACTAAGTAAAGTCTCAATGTCTTTCATTTTAAAGGACTCAAACACATATTCAAGTGTTTGTAGTTGATGTAAGAAAATTTAAATCCAATGTAGAAATCGAATCATCTAATATTCGAATACAAAAATATCCAGCATTTTAATTTTCGGATTCACATTCAAATTAATAGTAATTTTTTATTATTTCAAATATATTCAAATATCAAAATTTTTGGAGTCAGAAATGTCATCTTTGCTTTCACTAACACTTAGAATCCACTTGCTTGTGCAAACATTGTTGTTTGTCATTAGCTTATTCCTAGCATGTACATTCACTTTATTAAATACTCTGTAATTTTAGTTATATATCAGGTTTTTATACCTATTTCCATCTCTTATATTTTTAGGAGAAACTATCCCCATCTACTTTTTGAGGTTAACATCATAACTTTTTATGGGTGGTTGCGTGGTAATTGTAGATAAAAGAGACGACAAGGGAATAACAATATATTATTTAATTTAATTGAAATAAAGATCGATATAGGGAACCTGCTTTGATAGATTTATTGAAAATAAGTTAAAAATTTATAAGAATAATCATTCTTAGTTCATTATTTGAATCTGGATAAGGAAGTTAGTCTATTGTCTCAAGAAACTTAAAGGTAACTTATAAGCTCAAGGCTCCATAGAGGTGTTCAAAAGAACCGGTTCTAGAACCGGAACCGGTGGACCCGAACCGGCTGTTCCATACCGGTTCCGGAACCTAACCATAACCATAACCAGAACAGAAACCGGAACCGGTTCCACCAAGAACCGACCAAAACCGGTTAGGAACCCGCCAAAAACCGTTCAAAACCAACAAAAAAACCGGTTAGGAACGTACCGGAACCGGCTCCTCTAGATACCGGTTCCGGAACCTAACCATAACTGGAACCGAAACCGGAACCGGTTCCACCAAGAACCGACCAAAACCGGTTAGGAACCGGTAAAAACCGACCAAAAACCGTTCAAAACCAACAAAAAAACTGGTTAGGAACGTACTGGAACCGTTCCTCTAGACCGGTTTTGACTTTTGTTGAACCGGTTCCAAAAAAAAAACCGGTTTGATCACCTCTATGGTACACGTTATACAATGTCTAGTTTAGGTTTCCATACCGTGTTCTGATCATCTTTATCTCACTCATGGCCCATCTTCTTCTTTGGGCTTGATATCAAAAGGGATATGTCGATTTGAATATTATTTAAACTTTATACATTCTAATGAGTTACACTTCAGCTTTTATGTATAAACAAAAAGTAACATTGCGTGTTGGTACAACAATTCATCAAACCTTACATGATTCACTTAAGATGTTCACATAACCAACCAAACCAAATCTAAGTTCATTACTTCATTTAAATTTAATACCATAAAGACAATCAACATCATTAATAAAAGCATAACTCGATTATGAGTTGTTGCTATTAGAAGTGTGATAACTAATGATGAAGTCCTTTCACGTACGCTCCCAACAATCACATCACACAATCACAAGTTCACAACTGATTCATCTTGCAACAGGCATCCACTTATCAATCTTACTTCTTGTTTATTTTTTTACACTCAATTTAGCTAACTGGCTTGTCACAACCAAAGTTGAATCATGATCCGTATCCACAGGCCAAGTCATCGGGAAAACAAGATTTCTGCAAACAAACGTAAGTTAATTAATTGCTTTAAAACTAAAAAAATATTTCAGCAAAATCGACTCAAACTTGATCACATTTACCTTTCAACACACTTGGTTCGACAACGACTAATCATTTCAGCTGTATAGTTATCAAAAGCACTCTCTAAACGTTTTGCATGTTGTTTTAATTGTGACAACAATAATATGTCCCAAACTTTTAAAAACTGAACACATCGCGAGTTCTCATAGACAATGTCTACATTCCAAACAAGATAAAGACGTCCATCAACATTGTATATCTCGAACATCTTGAGTGTTCCTCGTTTATCATTGTAACCGTTTATTTTATTTTTCTTCACTTGTCGCCAACCACTTGAAAGCTTCATAAGAAGTGAAACAACTAGTTTACGAACATTAAGGTTCTTAATGCTAGCTATTCTTTCAAGAAACGTATTAGTAAAGTTAACCTGCCCAGAAACAAAAAAACATATTTCAAACTTATATCAGTGTGTGTTATTTCAAAAGTTAGCTTTCATCATCATCGGACTCAGTATATCCCACCATTAGCAAGCTAATGTAAGATCCGAGGAAGATATGATGTAGATAACCTAACCTTCACCCCGTATAATTAGGGGTGTGCATGGTTCGGTTTTGACCCCAAACCGTAACCATAACCGACATGGTGGTTAAATAAATTTGATAACCATAGCCAATCAGTTATGGCGGTATTGGTTAATCCGTTACAATGATTATAGTGAGTCGGTTTGAATCGGTTAACCGCTAAATAAATATAACAATAATAATATCAAATTATCAATTAACAAAGCAATATCCATAAATTAATCAAAGTATCAACCAAAAAGATAAAATCAAATCCATAAATTCAACATGGTGAATAACCGAAAATCTGACAAATGAAAATAGGCTTGGTGGACATTTAAGCCTAAAATTATGTTATCTCTCTATACTCTTGCTTCCTCGTGTAATCATATATAGTTGCGTCGTTTCGGTTCGATTATGGCGGTTTTGGAAATATAGATAACCAAAACCGATCCGCTAAATTCGGTTGTCAAAAAACCATTAACCGAACCATCGGTTTTTATCAAGATTCGGTTTTAGCGGTTCGATTTTTTATATTATAACAGTTACATATCGGTTAATTTGGTTTTTTGCACACCTCTACGTAGAAATATAGAGGTTGCTTACAATGAGACCCCCAACTCGTAATGTCTTATTAACCGACCAACCCAACACTTTTAACGTTATTTTCCGAACATGAAGTAAAATAACCTTAAAATCAGTGCAATTTTACTTTTGACGTTAAGGGGCACACTTATGTATAGAGTATTTAAAAAGTCAGCTTATGTGTAAGTATATTACCTTCCATTTCGCATGCTTAAAAAGTATTGAGTCCGTTTTTAGTAAGGAAACAGAATCGGCTAACTCAACCATGATATCTATCATGACTTGAGCCAAGTTTTTGTCTTCGTGTGCATCAAAAACACACCCGCGGTTTTCGGCATCATAAACCAAAGTTTTCCAAACCGAACCACTTTTGATCATGGTTTCTTTGTTTCCTACAATCCACAAACAATGTCTTGCTCGGGTTAAAGCAACGTTTGCTCTTTCACGACTTGAAAGAAACCCAACTGATCCGCGGTGGTTACATCGAACCGATGAAAATATTATAACGTCTTCTTCGCTGCCTTGAAACCCATCAACCGATCGGACATTCACATAAAAACTCCAACCATTCGCCTCTCAGTTGTACTTGTTCCCAAGTTTTGCTTGAATTGCCTCTATTTGAGCCTTGTATGGTGAAATGCACCCAACCGTCACACTTCGTTTCTTGGAGCCACATTCTGTAACAAAATGGTGTTCATACAATATCAAATATAAGCAAAAAAACAAATGATAATACCTTTGAAAAGATTTGCAACAATCTCCGCGATCACAACAACTTCCATCATGTTTTTTGTGCTACTGTTATTGTCAAGTTCCTCTTTTGCAAAATCAACATTGATGAACGAGTATGATCCGTACTGAAGAAAACACTTTTCTCTAGCTTTATCTGTGACGTTAGGACCGTCCAAGATCTGGCCGTTGTAAAACTCAGAATTAGGAAACATGCTAATTGACGGATGCATCCTGTATTGAACATTAATTAAGAAGGTGTTTTTGGTGTCCAAGTAACACCAACCTCTCAAATAAACTCCTTCCAAACTTAGCCTCCTCACAAATCTGTCATACACCAAAATAGAATTAACAAGTTTCTTGTTTTTTGATAACTTCATTTTAATAATTCAAAGTATGACATATTATATACCCAATAATAATCTCAATTTTAAATTTGGCCTGGAATAATCTTTACTATCATTTTCGTTGCCAATGAAAATCCCAGTAGCAAAATCACAAAAAAAATAAAATAATTCTCTCTATTTACAATTGGTTTCCACTTTATTTTCCATGTACGTATCGGTATTTCATTTATAATTATCAGGTTGAGAGGAGAAATTCCGGTGGGATTCTTTTGATGTTTTTGCTATTTGGATTGCCGGCTAACAAAAATGATAGCTGAGATGATTCTTGGTCAAACTGATATTCCAGATTACTATTGGCCAACAAGAAGTAAAATCCAATTTGCTTTTTTTTTTTTTGGTTAATAAACCTATGTTTCCTAATAGCTACCTTGCTTTGAACCATTGCTGGCAGTTGTCTTTCATCACCAACCAAAACAGCATTTCTAACACCTCGAAGCTGCAAAGGAATAACAGATTCACATTCTTTAAGTTGTGCAGCTTCATCGATCAAAACCATTTCGATTGGCCTCATTCCATTTTTACACAATTTAATTGTCTAATTGAGCTTGAAGCGGTACAAAAGATCAAACATGCATTATTGAGACAAAAGCTTCTTAAAATAAAAGTGTTCATAGATTTTGGAAAATATGATGCTTCTTTCTTAAGATCATATAGTGCTTGCAACCATTTGGGTTTGCACACTCTTAACTTCATAGAATGAGATCTATATATTCTTTTGCCAAAAGCTTCCTTTAAGTTATGGTTTCCAGTTACTGTTTCCTTTATTGTCTCCACAATCTCTTGAATTAAAACACTTAAATGATTCAATTTCTTTGCAAATATGAGAGGAATCATAGAAGTAGGCAAATGGGTATACAAGTTCTTGAGACAAGAAATAAGTTTTTTTCCCAAAACACTTAATCTCTTCATAGCAAACTCCTCAAAAGTCAATTGATTTTCTTTATGATTATCCTCATGCTTTTGCTCATTGTTCTTTATGCTCTTCTTGTTTTTAGACTTTATTTTCATGGGGTTTGAAAAATAAAACGTTGATCTTCTTTCATCGGATTTTCAAGAAGACGAATCATATCACATGTGTAAGTTTTCCACAATGATAAACAGTCCGAAAGAGCATTAACTCGATTGTCAAGAAACACATCCAGAAGCTCTTCATCATCGTTATTGTTACCATCGTCAATTTTCATTCGTTCTTTGTTTCCAGATAAAACTATGTCTCCAAATCCGTATGTATCACATCCTAAATCATTATCATTTAGCAAAGATAACAATCTCTTTACAACTCCTACAACCGCAATGTTTGTGGGAGCACATGTAAGAGTCCTTTATTTAGTCCTTAACAACACAAATAATATTGATGCAATTGTTTTCGTCTTTCCGGTCCCCGGTGGACCCCATATTAATTCAGTGCATGAGTTTTCATGACAACATTTTTTAGCAGAAACGCAACGTAACACAGCAGCTTCTTGTGGAATATTTAGCTTAAAAGAATCAACAGCTTGTCTTAGCTTTAAGCCAATAATATCATTTTCTTCATAAGTACAACGCTTGTCAGAGTCTTTGGAAACCTGTATATATACAAAAAACATATAATAAAAATAATCTTGAAATTGATTCATATCCACACCAAAGAAATAAAGATTGCGCGCGTATCGAAAGCTTGAATTGCAAGAAAGAATCACCAACAGTTTTCTTATTGATTAGAATGAGCAATATGAAGCAATTTGAGTCACGAATATTGTTTTGACTTTAGAGGGTCATAATTCCGTCACTAGTAAACTAAATTGCATAATTCTTGAGTCTAAAACTAAGTTCATTGAGTCTTATTTCAAATCCACGTGGTTTCACATTTTTTTTGCTTTAGACCTCCAAAAAGTTACACAAATTGAGTTTGCCAGAAACGACTTTTCTGACACATTCATTGAGTCTTTTATTGCAACCTACTTTAAGTGATTCTTGAGTCCAAACTTAGTATTATGTCTTTAGTTTCAAACCCCACTAAGTCTCACTGCAAGCAGCCTCTCTATTCCTACAGATAAAGGTAAGGTTGTCTACATATTAATTACCCGACCTCATCTTAGATTACTAATGGTGGGATGTGATGATGATCAATTCAAACCCCACTACTTTCATCCAAATCCATGAAGGATTCAACACTTACATAGTAAGTACAAAATAGATGCGCAATTAAAACAGTTGTCTGAAGTAAACTTGCATAAAATTTTTTAAACAGTTAATTGCCTAATAAGGTATAACTATTGTATGAAAACTCGAGTAACAAATATAATTAACTACCGTAAAAATAGCTTAATTAAATAATTACTTTTAGTATAAGAAAAACTTTCTCACAACATGACCTAGTATTTGCACAAATTTGCAACTAAAGACAAAACCCTAGTTTACATTCCCAAATGGACCTATAACATATAAAAAGCACATAAGCATTAGCGGCGACACAATAGTGGCGATATGTCGCCGCTAAAGCTCTAAAAAAAATAGCGGGGTATTCCCTCCCCCTCCCCCTCTTTATCTCCGACCTTTACCCCCGAAATCCCAAATCATGCCATTGACTCCATCCACCTACG
>WOUH02000017.1:2175700-2186384 GCA_009936405.2 Stevia rebaudiana
CCCTGCGCGAGAGTAGGACATTTGGTAAAACCCATCACAAGACATTGAAACACATTATGAGGTTTATCCTTATAAACCAACTATTTTGTGTTCACCCCATCAATGTGGGACAAGGTAAAACCTACATAAGCACATATGAGACATCTCATTCACACACATTTTTCTAACATTATATTGGGCTTTAAAGTTATAAATTCTTTTCTTTATATTACAAAAAACTTCATGGTAAAAAATAAAATAAATTTAGTTAAAAAAAACACACCATTTAAAATTTATGAATTATTTTCAACATTGTATTTATTTATTTAAAAGTAGTTGAAAAACAATTATTTATTTATGTGAGTATATATCTTGACGTGTTATCTGTACTATATGTGTATATATAATTTTTAAGTGTTTTTATATATGGTCGTCTCGTGTACGAAAATCGGGACGGTTCAAGGTATGAGGTACTTTTTAGCCTAATTTATTAGTTTTTTTTATTAATTGCGAATTTTTTTTTTAACTTGATTGTAAGGGATACATTTTTTTTTTAAAATGGATACCCATTGACCAGATGTCTAAATCCGCCACTTTAAAAAGTCAATGAATGGTTGTGCGTGGTTGCAATCAAATTGTGAAGAATTGATGAATATTTTAAGGCTTTTTTCACCTACACTTCTTATTTGCGTTTTTTCTCCAATTTGATCAAATTCATTAATGATTTTGACCAATCTTGCCATATCCATGAAAATCCGGCAATTATCAGTGCAACCATTCCCATAATATAATCTTTAAAATAAATAAATATGTGAAATTTGCAAACCCATTTAGACTCATTTTAAACTCAAACTGAAACAACTAAATGTTCCCTACGATTTCACAATTCGGTAATAATTGTTAGGGGTCGATATTTGTAATATCCACGAAATCCCGGTGATAATTCCAAAAACAATGGTAACTATTATCAATAGATATATAAGAACTCATTTTATTTTGTGTAATTTTTAGGTAAATGAAATTATAAACTTGAATTTTCCATTCTTTTACACAATGTTTATATATATCTATACTACTTTTACTTTATAATACATATTGTATGGGTCAACCCGTGGGTTTTAAGAGATTAAAAAATGTACAATAGTTTAAAGCAGGATGTACAATCATTTAATGCACCTTTAAGAGATTAAGAGTATCCAACGGGTCTATCCGTATCCTATTTGGGTCGGATCTATTGCCTTCCCACTCCAAAACACGCTGCCAACGCTCAACCCTAATTAGATTGATCTTATTTACCATAAATCTTATAAACATTGATTCGCATATTTTCTTTAAATTCATATATATGTAATGAAATGCTCACCAACTACTTTTGTAGTTGATACTCCTATTTTACATGTGTAACAGGTTTGGTGAAGAACATTCGTGAGAATATAGGAAGCATGGACATAGATTAATCTTACTAGCATTTATGTTATTTTGTTTAATGTATTCCCTTTGAACAATTTATGTGACTTATTTGAATTTAATGATAATAAAACATTTTGCATATTAATTATATTGTAACGTTTAGTGGCACGTGTGATGAACAATCGTATCACGCTGCGACAATTCCGCCGTCGGCTGGGTGTGACAGGGGCTTTGTGCCCGATCCTGCCAAGGCTATGGTGAGTATCTAGGAGGTGGGTCAGACCACTAGGTTTGACAAGGATTCCAAAGGCTGGAGTTGTAGCCGTAAATTGGGTATGCCGGGGGTGTTTGTTGTAGTATACCCACACCCGTGACCAATAGATTTGCGATCTCTGCTACGGCCTTGGCCACGATCGATGGGGTTTTCCAGTAACATATTTTTGACTCATTAGTGGAAGAAGAAGACGAGTCAGATTTTGAGATAGCGGGATGGAGGATTGTACCAGCTACTTGGGATGCATCCATTACTTGATTTGCCTTGATGGATTCTTTAAGTATGAGCTTTGAACGGGAGTCATAAAAATCCAGGAGGGGTGACATTCGTTGGAGTAATGTGGCAATGTTTTCATATTGTTCATTGAGGCCGGATATAAGTTGCAAGACCAATCATATAGGTTGGAAACACGAGCTATGGCATTAGCCAATTGATAGGACAAAATCTTCTATGGTTGGCCAACGTTGAGATTGTTACAACCTATTTCGGGAAATCACGTAATAAATGATTATTGTGTTTAATAAAAGTTTAAAACTAGTTAAAATGATAACTAGAAGTCTAAGGACTAAAGTTGTCACTACCCAAAACTCAAAAGTGGAAGGGTTAAATGTGAAAAATGGTCAAATAAGGGTAAAAAATCTGGAACTTGTGTGGGAGATGGTGGTCAACGAGCAAGCAGAGAACAAACTAGGGTTATTCGAATTCTTGCTTTTAATCCGACTGTTCACCAATCTTGAGTCCAAATTGGTACCCTAGATCAAATTATCTTTCATCTTGCATTATAATCGCTAGGTAAGTGATTATCTATGTTGAAATTGAGTTTTTGATGAGCTCTTGAGTTGGGTTTTTAGAACTAATAATGCAATGATGAAATTTTTGTGCTACATGGTTGATAAACATATGATTATGTTTGAATTAGCATCTATACACTGGAACTTAGTGTTAAATGCTTTTTTGATGCATAATGGTCAAATTATTGGATATTATATGATTTATCACGAATTATGGTTTTTATGCACACCAAGTGTTTGTAGATATGCTCAAATGCTTGAATCAAGTGACATTAAGTTTTGATTGAGAATAAAGGATGCACATGTGTTGTTTTTGTTAATTGCGTATAAAATTGTAGAAAAAACCTTAGAAAGTGTGGCTTATATGCCTGGAAAGCTTGTTGAATGTACCACATTTCTTATTTGAATATACAAAAATGAAACAAATTTTAAGATGGTCAAAACAAACGATTTAGCAATATGGATAATTCAACAAGTTGTTTTTGTAAAATTTAAGTTGTTGATCTGTTTTTATAAAATTGGTTTAAAATCAAGCGTAACTCCGATTCGGGTGTATGTTATATGGTTGGAAAGATCTCTGCGTCTTCTAAAATTTGAATTTGAACATGTAGACTTGAAGCAGATCTTAAATTGTCAAAATGCATCTTGAACAGCTGCACCACAGAAAGTGCAGCAGTGAGATTTGAAAGTTTATAATCTTGATTTAAGTCAACTGTTTGAATGAACATGTATGATTGATAATAGCTATTAATTACATGTAAATAAGATGGTTAAAAGTTGCTTGAGATACTTACTAATGGGTAGAGCCCATATTTGTGATAACGGTCAAACTGGGATTTTGCTACAAATTTAGGAAGTGAAGTCCTTGTGTACCACATGTGTATTAATGATTTATGAAAATTTTCAATTGGTGTGTTTGATGTATGTTGAACCTAGTATCATGTGTGAAATCAATAACTAAACACTAGTAGTGGTGTTAGACTGATAATCGTAATTATATGTTCATGTGAGTAGTTGATAATTGCCAAATTAATATGAAACTTGCATGAATTGTAATGTTTGAATGATTGTATTCAAAAGATATGCTTAATGGGTCAAAATGATGTGATTTTCCTCATAATTTACTATGTGGTTAAAATGAGTTATGAATTGTTAATAGGAGGTAGAGTTGAAAATGAAACATATAAGGCCCAGGAAAGAAGTAGCTAAGTAGCACGCACGCTGGTTTGTGGTAAGTAACCTATTTGTTGCTTGATTCAAATTAGTTGATTATAATTCACAGGTATTGTGAACTTGGTGAAATTCAAAGTGGATGGTTCATGTGGATATGAACCGATGGTGAGTTATGGTTCATGGTGACTTGCAAGGGTGTGAGCCCAAGAACCGGTAGCTAATATCGATTCACGAGAGCATGAACGATAAAGGGAGTAATCTCTAAGATGATCTACAAGTTCTGTAGACATTGGTGATTGATGGAAATTGGTTAGATGCACAAAGCCAAATTGTGGTGGAAACCGGTTAAATGCACAAGGGTGTGCACAATCCAACCGTATGAAGCTTATAGGTTGATCACAAGTGTGTGAATGCCTGTAAGTGTTGCTAATCGATGGTGGGTGTTGATATATGTTGCTAATTGATGGTGGAATGACCAATTTGGTCAAGTTGCGTTGACTTGCAAAAGTCAAAGGAACAACGCACAATTGTGAAGATTTTGCGGGTGTTCCGGATAAAATATGTTGTGCGTTGAGTTTTCTATGTTGGAAGATCAGTTTATAAGTATTTGGGATACGTTGGTTAAGTCTCGGATGAAACGGGGCGACCGGGGGCAAATCAGAAGCTTAAAACGCGAAATGGCCAAAATGGTGTTGCAGTGGTAGTAGGCTACGCCCAGGCAGTAGCCTCCAGTTTCTAGCTTCTCTACAACAACCCTCAGTGGGCTTAGGGGCTTAGCCTACGCTGGCTGACTACTGTCCACATTAATCTTTGCGTGTTTTAGCGGGTTTTAAGGGTCGTAACTTCCCGGATTGCACCCCCAAGTGCCTTTGGGTTATCTTAATTAGTTCTTATGAACTAATGGGTGTCCAATGTGTGTTTTTTCAGGTTATAGGAAGAACCAAGGCGAACAGAGTCGGGAATTTGCGTTTTTGGATCGAACGAAGCTTTGGAAGGGCGTTTAACTACCTAGTTAGATTATTGTGCATACTTAGGTACATATTTTGATTGGTAAACATGTTATTAAGTATTAGTAGGCTTATGGATGATTAAACATGCGTTGTTAAAGTTTTTAAGTGGCATTAAGTTATAAATTATCAAAATTTTCTAGGACCACTTTTTTTTGTAGACGTTTTTACGTTATAGAACACTTATGTTAGGTGGATCTGTTTAAGACCCGGGTGCCACAGAGATGTTCCAAACAGATACTACAGAGTTTTTGTTCCAAATTAGGAGGTTTTGCTGTTGATTGGAAAGTGTTGTCTAGGCATCGTAAGCGGTGGTGTGAGGTTTAAGGATCGTGTGTAAAAGATTATTAGAGATGGTATTGTATATCTATTGGGCCACAATGGCATCAACTAGGTCCGATGGTTTTGGCCTTGGTGGCATCAGTAGAAATGGGGGAGGAAGGTTTTGGTATGAGGTGGTTGTAATGTCCGACAATGAATTTTAAACAGTTCTAACCATGAGATATATTAACCGGTTTCGATCTCTAGTGATATTGGGGTGAGATTCTTGATGTTGAAGACGGTCGCAGCAAGTTGAATGGGTGGTAGAACTCAAAAAATACGTGCTCGTAATACCTTCAAAAAATGTATTCCCAAAACTGATTTTCTCATTGATCTGTCCATATAAATACAATACAATACAAACAACAGAGTATCTCATATTTTGAGATAAGATTACCACAAGTATTTGAGTATTTGGGATTTTAAATACTATTATAATAATTAAATTAATACTTACTTGTATAGTTTTAGAAGAATAATATAGATATATAGCTCAAGAAGAATAGATTGGGTGGTTTATACATGGGATTGCAACGACAATTCAACACTATTTATATAGTGTTTTCTTTATATAAGGTACAATATATCAACAAACTATTTGATTCAACATGATAATTGATAAGTTAGCTTCCAAAAAAACTATTCATCGAGAGAACTTTATTAGATGGGGATGGATCAGATCTATTAATTATTATTATTTTCTACAATTTTTAAATTTGGATGTCTTGAATAGATGAGAAATCATACAAGTTTCCAAAAATAATTCGAGAAGAAAAAATAACATCCGTATTAGAGCATTCACACTAGCTTCCCCAAACTTCTGTGAGTGGAATCTGCATAATTTAGGGTGTGATTGAGATTGGTTGTGAGTAGATAAGAGAGAAATATTTGGGATTTTGGTAGCTCATTCCCCAAAGTTAGGAAAAAATATGGAGATGGTGATTTTGCTGTATGAGAGAGAAAAAGTAATTATGTTATTTTAATAGTTTTTTAAAGTGATTGTGGGTGAATAAGAGAGAAAGAGATAATGATAAAAGTATGAAAAAAATATTATTTAATTGGAAAAAGTACAAATGTGGATGAGGAAGCTATTGTGAATGCTCTTAGGTTCCAACTTATGCTGGTATCGTTTTGGACCGGTTAGGGTACTTGAGATGCAGTTTAATGTGATACGGAACGACAAGATTCGTATCACCCTCATTCTTCTGTGTCAAAACAGCTATTCCACGTACAAAAGCGAAAGAACCCGTACCCCCAACAACACCTAGTTCATCTCTTCGACCACTACCCGAGTTTTTTGCTTGTATACTTACACTACCCGAATATTCATGCGTATCAAAAGTAAGATAAATAATATTGAAACCAGACTGTACAAATTGCTCAACTGGGATGATGAACCCTTGAGCTTTGCCAATGACTCTTGAAGTATTCTTTGGCTTTTCGGTTAACACGCGGTGGAAGATCAAGACGCCAGCATGATCTTGTGGTGCCATCGTGTGCGTCATTGGGCTTTGTGGTTGTTGGATGTATAAAGATAAGGCTAACCACGGCTTTGATGATGGTTTTCTATGGGGTAGTGGTGAGAGGGTTGCCAAAAGTATGACCACAAGTACTGCTAATGTTACGGAAACACTAAATATTAACGTGTTAGAAAGCATAGTGAATATCTACGATATTCTAATTTGTTAAGTGGAATTTATAATGACACTTTATGTTTCTGGCCACCTAAACCACCTTTGCTACCAAACCCACGATAACTTTATGCACATACATACAAACACACATCCTCCTACCTTCTGTAACACCTGCCCATAGTCACATAAATCGATCAGGTACCCACGAATTTTGATCCGGATTGCCCGTACCAAATCGCGGTACGAATGCGATCCCGGTTCACTCAAAATCACGATTCCGATCATAAATAGCGTTCCAGAAGAGACACGCACAACAAAAATGACCTTTAAAGACAAGCAATGCGTGTCATTAAAGTGTATACATGACACGCAAAAGAGTGTCAAAGAAGCCCGTGTTATAATTAAAGATGACATGCATTTGTGTGTCATCTTTTTATGACACGTATTTACGACATTCATTAATGTGTGTCATGGTTTTAATGGTTTAAAAAAAACATTTTTTGTATAACTAATAATTTATTCTAGATACATAATAACCAACAAAATATATAGCAAAT
This sequence comes from Stevia rebaudiana, assembly GCA_009936405.2. NCBI lineage: Eukaryota > Viridiplantae > Streptophyta > Magnoliopsida > Asterales > Asteraceae > Stevia > Stevia rebaudiana. The sequence continues at coordinate 2,182,847 of WOUH02000017.1, forward strand.
CAAATTTATTTCATAATAAAATACACATTACCAACCACTTCATTTCATAACCAAAAGTCAAATTTACTGCAAATGTATTAAAGTTAACAAAATAAAACTTGTTTGTCGATAAACACCTAAAATATTATTTGTCACCTAAAAATAAAAGTTGTCTCAAAACTCGACCATTCTTCACGAACTCCATCAAATTCTGCATTCGTGTATTCATCTTTGCTTTCCCCAACCTGAGAAAAAAAGATAAGATAAAAAAAATGTTATAACAAATACATTCATTAACCTACCTATAGTACCAAACTTTGGATAATAAGATTGTTCGAATAAAACCAACAAAATAAAAATAAAAAACTACCGAGGTAAACATTTTCTGTGATATGATTTTGGACAACGCCTGCAAGTAGCAACTTGCAAATCTTTCACTTTTTCGTTTTCGGTTTGCTTACAAACAGCACATTTATGAGCTAGACATTGAATGGCTACAAGTTTAGAAAACGAAAAAGGACGTATGATTATTTAAAAAATTTGTTATGAATAAAATCTCAAGAGACAAACTAAAGAATAAAGTAAGTAAATAGATAAATAAAAATAAATAATCATAAGTGAGATGAGCAAGAGGGTGTGTGTACGTGTACAAAATGTCAACTTTCACCTTTGGGTGTTTCATAGAGAAAACAATTACATTATAATATAGAAAACTATGAGAATCATAAAATAGACCTTTTAAGAACAGAACAAAAATTTATTTAACTGGTGACCTCAAAAAGAAACCCAGCAAAGTGAAACAATAAATAAAAAAAAAATCTGTTAACATTTCAAGCAATAACAAAGCAAGACAAAAAGTTATCTCAAACTAAAATTAGATTTTTTTCAAGTATTAGATACCTCTGACTTTTGGATTTAACAGAAGACCCTAATTTAGCACAAACAAAGCACTGGTGTATACTATACTTGCAATTCTCACATTTTCATTGATACTTGGTAGTATCTGCAAAAGAACGTAGATAAAATATTACTAAACATAAAAACGCAAAAACATAGAAATTAATAAAAAATTAAGAAAATGAAACAGATTTTATAACTGATATGGTCCAGAACTCATATATAGTTAATTAACTAACCTCCAATTCTTTAGGAGTTAATCAAAGAGATTCACAGTTAGAGTCTTGTGCCTCTTCAAAATTTTTACTTGCATGAAATGACCTAAAACATTTCTATCATTTCCCTTCAGAACTGCAAAAAAAATGACAAAATCATCAGAACACCATTAGCTAAATAAAACTGATTCATTTAAGATAACTTTGTTATACATATCTATTCTGTATGGTTGATATGCCACATTTATAAACTAAATTTAACAAGCATTCATCTATATAGAAACAATAATAAGATAAAATAATAATAAAACCAGCAACAAATCTATTAATCAGCAATAAAGTTTTCTCAACAATTCTATTAAGCTCGCCATCATTATCACATGTCACATTATCAAATATTTGGATGTAGCATTACCTTACCATCCTTATACTTAACCAACTAATAATTGGATTTTGATTGGTCAATCCAAACATGACACTCTACTTATAATGCTTAAACCCAAACATCCCTTAATCAATGATGGTGAAGTTTTGATTCTTCAATTCAATTTCGGATCTTTCATTACAGGTAAAAAAGAAGAAGTTATACCTTCCCGGATTTCAAACGACCCTTCTAAACGCTTCCAAATCCACCTTCTCTGATCAAATTAGCAGCCCGGAAGTTCTGTATCAATTTATATTTGTATTACATTAGTTAATCATACATCTAAATTAATATAACTCCTTTGATTTAGGCTTTGTGAACAAAATCCAACTTACTGAGCTCAAATGTCAAACAAGCTTTTTATCAATTTCAAAAGTTTCCTGGATTCAATCTAGGTGTTACAAATTGCAAAACTTGAAGAAAATCCTATTAAAGGCTAATCCAAAAGTACCAATTCTGATCACACAAACTTAAGATAAAAAGATCTGACATTTTTTTACAAGAATTGAGCATGATTTATTAGCTGTACACCAACAGAGTGTGAATGAATAACCAATAAATACGCATCAATTGAATGAATATAAAACAACTTTGTAAATCCTACCAATTAGAATGCAAATCCACATATGAGTAACGAATTTAGTAGTGAAATACATATTACACTATAGATTTAACTGAATTTGTGAGGATTTAAATGATTACCAGCGAGGATCCAAACGAAGGAGACGACAAGGATGGAAGCAGAGCCATAAACACCGAGAATGGTAGATTGCGAAGTATAATCGGCACATATTCTAGTTATTGATACAATCAGATCAGATATATAAAGAAAAATACCTAAATTTGTCGGTCTCTTTCAAGTTCCGAAGTAAAAAGAGCAATGTAGCACGGTGAATCCGTATCAGTGGGGACTTCGATCTCCGGCTTCCGATTTAGGGTTTGTTTAAGCGATGAAGTGAAATCGTAGTGCCGCGAAATCGTGAATGGCACCTATGGCGATCTAGATCTTTTCCGACTTCCAAATTTCATCATATTAGGGTTTGAAATCTGAATCAAGAGATGCGATCAAGTCACTGAAAATGGAATAGATACAAGATAGAATCACGAATTCTGAGTTTCCAAATTTTTACTTGTAACTGAGGGGCATATATTTATCTTTATAAATTATAACATGGCATTAGAGTTTTTTTTTTTTTTTTTTTTTTTTTTTGCACCTTACAATGACACAAAAATAAGTGTCATGAAATCTTTATATTAAGACAACGATGACATTTATTTTATGACACACGTTTTTGCATGTTATAAAACTAATGTGTGTCATCGTTCGCGTGTCATTAGAGGTGTTTTTTGTAGTAGTGACGGTACAAATGCGATCCCGGTTTCGCCTATGTTAACGATTTTCAATTTCCTATCTAACACCATTGGTTTCACTTCCTAATGAGGTGTTGAGATTTGGGATGTATCGGATGCTTCATCATTTTACGTGTATCCTTCTAACCGTTACTCAAATCAAAATTTCGCACACTTAAACGATTCTAAACACGTATACGAATATGATAAAAGCGTCTATATATTTCAAAATTCGATTTACATTAGGGTACCGGTGATATTACAATTTGGAACTTAATCGAAAAGACGATACTAAACAGATGGAGATTTTCTAATTCTCAAACACAAAATTCAGGGCGTTACATTAGTTAACTTTAGTATTCTGTCTTGACACTTAGACTCATGTGAGTTCATGGGCTTCCGCTTTTATTTAGACTTTTGGAATGAATACTTGCTTCTAAGTGTTTTCAATCATTTTTGTATTATTAATCTAAAACTATTTCTGTTACTAAAACCTATCTCTTATCTTTAGCACCAGGGGCGGATCCAGGTACAAGGTACCGGGTTCACCGGAGCCCACCGCGTTTTGAAAATTTAGTAGGAATAATTTTTTTCGTAGAGATGAGAACCTTGAGTGAACCCATATGTATTTTAGAGTGTGAATCCTAATAATAATAATGTCTAGCCTGATGGT